>CABFWO010003468.1:0-18415 GCA_902155825.1 Timema genevievae
ACATACATACATACATACATACATACATACATTACATACATACATACATACATACATACATACATACATACATTACATACATACATTACATACATACATACATACATTCATATATACATAATCACACCGGTCCTTTACGGGATAGGAAAAACGTGTGCATTCAGCTAAAAGAAACAGTAACTCTGTATTTAATCCATCCTCACTAACTTTCTCCACACTTTCCTATCCTGGCATACTCCTTTCACTTCAACAAAACCCATACACCTAGTCATACATGCTTTTTTGTTCTTAAAATTCTTAATGTTTCTTTTTTCTCACATTCGACTACAACATTTAACAACATCTTACATGGCCTGCCACTTGCTTTTGATCCACACAAACTACCTCCATATATTTACTTCGACAGTCGATCCATATTCATTCTCTCAACATGCCCAAACCAACGTAAGACGCTTTTTTCACATTGACCAATTGGATTCCCTTTCAAACCACACTCCTTCAGCACCCATTCATTACTGACTCTGTCCATACGAATTTATCCACTTAAATTTCTAATATATCTCATTCCAACCGCATTCACCTTGCTCTTATATTTCTCCTGACAAGCTTGCACTTCACATCCATAAAACAATGTTGATGTCAACACAATTTTATATGCTGCCATCTTTTCCTCTCGATAATACTCCATTATTTGCAATAGTCCATATAGATTTAACTACTCTCCGAGATGCATTCATCCGTCAGCCAATTTCACAATCTATCTTTCCATTTTTACAAAACATTCTGCCCAGATATACAAAAGCATTCACTTGTTATAACAGTCTTCCATTTACACTAAGCTGACGATCATTTCCTGAATCGTCCTTATCAACAACTATTACCATAGTTTTGGAGACATTTATACTAAGATCCATTCTGTCTATCTACACATTTAAACGATTTAATGCATTCTTTGCTAGTCACTTTCATTCTCAGCCATTAATGCGGCATCATCTGCAAATAGCAGCACACTCACATTTACATTGTCCATTCGTACACCAACCGCGTCCTCACAAGCATCGCTTATACATTTTTCCATGACACAACACTGTCTAACACAATTGTTTTATTTTATTACATTCCCAAAGATTGATATTGTATTGAACAAATATTAACCCATTTATACACAAATATTTAAGTAAGCATAACTCTTGAGTTAATATTAATCCGAAGCTGAGCTACTAAAAGGTACAGTCACGGCGGCCATTTTATTTTACTATCCACTAGTGATCGAATACTAGCCCAAGGCCGATCTACGAAATCGTAATGTCACGTCGGCCATTTTATTTTAATATGCACAAAAATACAAATGTAGGCATCACCAGTGAACAAATATTAAACTAAGCTTGGTCAATGGGCATGTCCACAAAATTGGTTTTGCCACGTCTAACATTTGTTTTAAGAATCTCGGCAGTTATTATGATCACTGAAATATTGTGTTTGGACAAGAAAGAAGATCAACCAACTCGTGGTATTTTGTTCTAATCTTGATGAAGATAAAAATTCAACGACTATTAAAATATCTAAGGCGACGGATGTATTAACTACTATTTTTACTATCAATAGTAGTAATAACTACTGTTTAAAGGTGGTTTAAAATAAAATTAACAAATAATGTATTACTATTTAAATATTCTAAATAGTTTTATTTTAGCACCACGTCTTGCTACCTGTTCAGTTTATACACATATGTACTAGTTATTTTAATGAGCTAGGGATAAGGAAAGTTGAATTAAAAGGAAAGTAGTCATATTTGCGTGGAGAGAGAGTGGAAAACAATTTTGGAAATAAAACCATCAGTAGACTATATCCGACCGGGATTCAAACCTCGATCCCCTGTCATCGTCAGTCTATTCTATTGCGAAAGTGACGCCTCAGACCCTGTGACCACCAAAGTAGGTCTAAAATATTTACATCTACATTGATGGGCCCACGGACTAAACAGCGAGCTTGTCTCGTCTAGTTTGACGCTAATGGTGTATAGTTGGGTAGACATTATTCCCGCCATTTTTGAAGACATGTGTTTTAATATCTAATTTAGACACGTTCTATTTCCTGATACTGTGTTTACATCGTTTCGTTTATCTAATTAAAAATCACAATATAAATATTCACAAACAGATGAAAGAACAATATTTATCTGGAAACGTTAAGAGTTTTCAAGAAGAATAAGATGTTCAGTGAATACTTGTTTCGTTGAGAGTGAGCAATGGTTTTAAAATAAATTGTAAGTTTTCGAGGCAGCTATTGCCATCTTGCGGCAAGATAAGGAACTCTGTACCCAAAGCTAAGACATTTTTAACGACTTAAAATTACCGCGTGATTCAAACATGCATACTTATTGAACATTTGTTTATTTATCGTGTGTTTTATTTCACGGACTTTGTTCCATAATGTATTATTTTTGTTTACTTATGTCTTATCTATTCTCATCTTTTCTTTTAATTATTACGTATATAACAAATTTAACCTTTATACTAGGGTATTCTTTGTTTTTCTATGTAACTATCTTTTAGAAATTTAGAATCTTTTTAATTTGAAATCGAGGTCTCCATGTTTGTTCGTGAACACGAAAAGGAAAGTTGGTTTTCTTTTCTCAAGAAAAAAAAATTTATAAATGGGTTAATCTGCCCATCTACGAGTATGAGGTACTGCAGTAGAAAGCCCCAGGATCGATGTCATGCCTGGGCAAATTGATTGTACATATTTCATCTAAAATTTCAAGATATCTAAAAATTAATAAACAGGTACATGTTCAGCATAGTTTTCAGCAAAATCACGCAACGAATCTAGGATCTCCAATTTTTCACCTAACATCATCCGTCATATCCTACATCATCAGACTCGCTAAATATGGTTTTTCAGTCTAAAACTATGGTAGTTTCCGACGTGAACATTAATTTCGGCTGAATTTAGACTTTTATTTATTTATGATGAATCATTCTATTTTGGACTAACAATAAGTGAAAGACATTCCCAGGGCTTTGTTTTTATATATATTTATAATGTCATAAGACTAAATTTAAATAATTATATTGTTTCATTTTTGTTATCTTTCATTCAGTCATAAAATTTAGATATTTCTGGAAGAAAATGGCTTTGTTATAATGGATTCTCTAAATAAAGTCATTCTAAGTGCCAGGTGACAATGTTGGTTTTATTTCTAAAATAATTTTAAATAATAGAATTGTAATTTAAGTGAGTACTCATTAAGGAGGAAATATTTTAGTTAAAGAGGAATAATACGTACATTCATAATCATCAAACATCTTTTTATTTATTTATTGTAGACTTTGTCAATACATTTCTTATTTACTTTCTCATTATTCCCATTGTTGTATTTTGTATTTTATGAAGTCATAATAAGTTTGACGTTTTATGCAGGTAAGACCAATATATGTATAGCTACCCAAAAGTCCCGATTTGTTAAGTTTCTCATTTATTATATTTACCACGTTATATATAATTTTTTTTTTCCTCCAATAGGAATATCGGGAGTCAAATCCCAGTTAGATATTTTGAAAGTAGTTTTACTAGTTATTTTCCCTCTCTCTTTCCACATAATTGAGGGTACATTTCCCGTCAAGGGTAAGTTAGTGCGGTTATCCCAGACAGGTAGTTAGACTCGGTGTAAAATAAAACTGAACACTATATAAAATAGTCACTTTAAATTTATCCACTGACTAATAAACGAAGACTGTGACTATTATTAATAGCAAAGGTGTGACCCCACTTCGTCGGCCGCATGGTCTAAGGCGCTAATCTCGCAGTAGACTAGACTGCTGATGACGGTGAGATCGAGGGTCAAATCTCAGTCGGGTGTACTGAGGGTGGTTTTTCTAAAATAGTTTTTTCGCACTCCCTTCAAGCTAATGCGGGTACACTTCATATAAATATAACCTTACTTGTCTCTAAAACCATTAGATTAGCGTAATTACTACATAAGCCTATTATTTAAATGGGTAGTAAGACGACGCGGTGCTAAAAAAAAGAAGCAAAGGTGTGAATAGCCTTCTCTTTTTTTTTCTAATATAGGCCCTAAAAGTGCCAACACGATACTCGCTGTAAAAACGCTCTTTTTTCCAGTTCCCCAAGATGTATATTTATGATTGTATCATTGATCTATTTGTTCTCAAGTATCTAAATATAGCGAGATCAAAGCGTTAACCATGTGTATACAAGTCTTAAAAGTGATGAGGTCTTTATATCTTGATCGAATGAATTTACTAAACATTGCTAGCTCTTACCGAAGATTGAAGAATGTTTTATCTTTTTTTATTTAATGATCATAAATTAGTAACCGGTTAATATTTTAACCGGTGGTGCTATTTTCCTATAATCTCTCAAAATGTTAGGTCAGTATGAATTGTAATCGCAAGGCGTAGGTTAGATTTATTTACTTTTTATATTTATTTATTTGAGGTATTTAACGTGTATTTAACTTTATGAAAAGATTGATTATCTTATCACACGAGAATTTCTATGAGCGAGGTCGAAAGAGTCTACGAATTTTGCTGGAAGGGTGTTTTCACATAATTTCCAAAGTTCTTTTACATGCCACAATCTACGTGGCTTTACTTCGTCTGTGAAGGAAGTTGTGTTAAGGATTTTTATAGCTCAAGAAAAATCCGTCGCCCCAGGTTGGGTTTTAACCCAATGACATTGGGTCTTAAGGCGAGTACCTTACCCCAAGGCCACAGAGACCGACTAGATTCATATCACTAACGTAAGTAATGTTTGAAATGGGTCTCTTTCATGTGGTTGATAAAATTTATTTCATTTCTGTTTGACAAATTAGATATTTTAATATTTATATTTGTATCGGGATATTTAAAATGCACTTTATATAATATATATATCTCAATACATTACTTAAAAAATATAACTTAAGGTGGGAGTGTCATAGAATCTAGAATAGGTAAGTGTTTTTGAAGTTCTGACATCAAATAATTTTTTTGGTCAAAATAAATCAAATAGTTTTTTTGGTATAAAATACAGAGTTTAATTTTCTTCACATAGTGATATCAACAGTTGTTGAATATCTATCAAGGATATCTTGAAATTTTATGACAACTTTTTCTCTTCATTTAAAATGTTTCCCATCTAATGCCGCTTTGCTCAAGACAAATAGTCAACAAATGTTTATATCACCACGTAAAAAAAAACCTCTATATTTCCACTGGAGCAATGTTGATTTATTTTGGACAGAAAAAAAGTGGAGCTATGAAAACTGCAACAAAAAAAAACTGCCCTTTTCTTGCTTCCCCACACTACCGCCTTAACCTAAGACATTAAAATAGAATAAAGCAACACTATATAATTAAGTTTTATATGAAAGGCGAATCATGAGGGATGGAAGATTATAATGACTAAAATCAACCGTAACTAAATCATATTCGAATATATTGAAAAATGACACCTGCACAAAGGATTCAAACCCAGTATCTTTAACTCACCGTGCTTTACCACTGATCTGTTCAGGGATCGTCCCGTACTCAAGTGTCACTATTCACTCATATTTTAAGGCAGACATTACGACTATTATAAGACGGCCGTTCCTCGTGTCTGGATAATTACTATTAGGGTAGCAGGTTTCTCAAACAAACACATCTTAGTTAACACCACCCAGAATTGAATCAGAACTCTCTACATATTTCTAGTTTAAATTGTACCATTTGTTAGACCTTTTTTCACCGCATCTGGGATATATACACTTAACTTCACTAGTTAAATAGGGAGTAGAAAGATAATGTTTAAAGGACATGTGTCCACATTTGCGGGGAGGGAGAAAGGAAAACCATGTAGAATCTGTTCATGATAGCTTTTTACCAGGATGACAGTTCAAGTTTAGGTTTTGTGTTGTCAACACTTGTAAAAGATCACTGTTTTGTTATAAATGTTAAGCTTTTTAACTACATGCTATATGTTACATTGAAAATAACGTAAACCTAAGTTTCCTCACAAATTTCAATTCGTTTAGTAATTTATTTCTACCCAATTCAAAACAATACTTTAAAAACAACTAAAAGTATTCATTCTTCGTTTTAGAATGTTATCTATGATGTATAATATAGTGCATACAATAATACCTTTTAATACAGGAATTGTATTTACTTGGAAAAGAGAAAATACTTGTCATTATATATATATAAAAATATATTATTTTATGATTATGTTATCGTATTTCGTAATATTTAACTAAATAAAATATTTTAATCCACTGCGTGGGTGCATCATTGTAAAGAACTTGTTTCCGTCATGTTCAATCATATGGTTTAAACTCGCCGGTCGCCATTTTGAAAATATATTCGTTAGACGTTTTGTGAAAGTGCTTTGAATAATAGTTTTTTTAAGTGGAATCAAACTATACCTAAACTTTGTGCCAGACCTCAAATAAATATAAATAATATTGGCCTAAACTACTGCGGTTAACTATCACATTCATACATTACCATAAATGTTTTCATTACAGATATCCAAAGTTACAGATGTCAGCTGTTGGTGTAGGGATACGTTAGGGACTATTTCTAGTAACTTTTTGAGCTGTCATCCAAGTAAACTGAGGTCGTGAATGTACTGTAAGTGTAGGTATCCACTATTAGTACACCTAGCCAGGATTCAGACCCCAACTTTCACATCTCCTGCAAGCATGACTATACAAGCTTGACGTCCACGTACACACCTATGTAGGTAACGGATATCGTTTTAATAATGGATATTACATTTATACAGCAATTATCATAGTTCAAATTCAAATAAAGTCTACTAAGCTTGCTTTACATAATTATAACTATGTCAATGTAGTTTTTGTTTATGTTTGGAAATTTATAAATAGAAATGTGAAACAAAAATTTACCTTTTAAATAAACTAAATATAATCTTACCATAAACATGTTTTTTAATACCATCATTACATTTAGTATTTGTATTTAAATTTACCCCATCTTCTGTGGACCCGAAAAGTTAAAAAAAATGTCCTGGACGATTAAGAAAAAATTACTGATAGTATTCTCACCCCTTATTATTTAATATTTGTTTGGCCTATGTTCGAAATACTCCAATGTGTTAGGGTTGAATAAATACACGGTTGAATTATAGTAAGCACCCACATTTGCGTGGAGAGAGAGAGAGGGAGAGGGAGAGGGAGAGAGAGAGAGAGGGAGAGGGAGAGGGAGAGGGAGAGTGGGAAACTATTTAGGGAAAAAAACCACACTCATTACATCCAACCAGGATCAAACTACGATCTCCTCCTCATCGGCAGTCTAGTCTATTGCGATAGTAGCGCCTTAGACCACGTGGTCACCGAAGCGGTTATTACAAATATTGAGTCCTCGTGAAAGTCAAGAGGACTCTCTCTCTCTCTCTCTCTATATATATATATATATATATATACACACACACACACACACACACATATACCATCTTGACTAAGGATTAAAATGTAATATCCAAATTGATCCTAGAAATCAATTAGGTCATACCACGAGTCATGGTTTCCCCGCTGTACAGATGATTAATAGTTCACTTGGCCACATATTACTACGAGTCAGGGGGACAACCTCAACTCGTGGGTGGAATGCACAAATAAACAATCATCACTCCCACGAATTCGCCAATTACCGGAAACTGTGGACATGTGACAGGCGCACATACTTCATTTGTCAGCTTTTCACAATTTGGTGGTTCTGTGTCTAGTTACAAGGGATATTCCCATTTTCATAAGAAGAACCTTATCTGATAGTTAGAAACATTAATATATCTAATTTAACGTATTCATACGTCTACTCATATAATCTTCTGTTGTACCTATTGATCGATATTATAGATACCTGTAAAATAACACTAATAAATAGAGATAGGTTAGAATAGCATTAATTTTCAGTTTTTTTAGCATTAATTATTGGAAATTTAGCGTTTTGTGGAATAATTTAGCATTTTGTAGCAAAATAGGTAAAAATGTCTTTCGTCAATGTTTTTAGGGCCTATACAAAGGATTTATGATAAAAGCAACGACTAACGGAATGTGGCGATTAGCCGGATGGGCTGTGGAAGGCACAGGATGCAAGTAAAACCCGAGCTGAAGCACACAGACGAGTGAAACTCAATGATTTTTTAATCACTTATTTCCGCTGAAAAACATCGTTTTATAGAAATTCTCAGCATTTTATTTAAATGCACAGCATTTTCAGGGAATTCGCGTCTATTTCGCTAAATAGAATAATTTAGCTAAAATACTCTCAAAATCACGTTTTTCGCGTTAATTCGCGAAATAAAAATCGCTTTAAACACTTTCAAATGCCATGAAACGCAAAGAAAACTTATAAATACCCTATTTTCGACCCTTTTTTTTCTTTTCGCGTTTTTCGCAAAAGCGAATTTACCCTATCTCTACTAATAAAGCCCGGATATGGATGACATCTCATTTGGAGGGGAGGGGGGGATTTCTTTTTATACAGGATGGCCCACGGAAATGTAGCCCGCCTCCTATATCCAGCAGGCACCTCACTTTGAATTGGAGAAGGCCAACCCTTGCACCCATATTGTGACATGAAGAATGAGCAATTGAACTGCTTGTCTAAAGCACAAGATTGGGTGGAAGGGGATTGACCTCCTCCAATTCAGAGTGAGGCACCTGCTGGATATAGGAGGCGGGATACTTTTCCGTGGGCCACCCTGTACAATGCTTATAAGTACATAAACACGTTTCATGATCGTTTTTTGTTGTAGAAATGTATATTTTATAGGTTACTTTTTATCATTTTGGAATTTAAAGTTATATTTTCTTGGTTCGAGTCATTTCTAGGAACTTTTTTGAGTCATTTCAAGGTACTCATGTTGAATAAGTGTTTTTTTTAAATACACTAGAGTAGCAATTACCCGTCCTAACGTGGCGGCATTCCGGGTCGGATAACGGAAATGCCGGGTGGTTACGGAATCCTAGTGTAAAATAATCTTCAGTATAGATTTGTCTACGCCTCGCGTACACCTCCCTTTATACAGCTTTTGTCAGTGTTGCCAATTTAGCGACCTTGTCGCTAGACCTAGTGACTTTTATGGGTCTGAGACAAGTAATTTTTTATTTTTAGCGCCTAGCGACCAATTTGGCGACTGGCGACTTTCCTTAATTTTCTGTCAAGTTTATGTTCATTATTTTTAATTTTAAAGCTGTATTATTATTATTATTATTATTATTATTATTATTATTAGCACCACGTCTTACTACCCGTTCAGGCTATACGCACTTACGCTAATGTAGTAATGGTAGGGTGATTGTGAGATGAAACGGAGGACCTACAGTTTAACGTGAGATCCGAACCACGTTGGAGGCCTGGCATTCCTCACATTCACAAGTTGTGATTAATAGACATCTTGTCAGAGGTGAAGGAATGGTTTGGCAATCAGATAAATCTGTTCAAAGCTGTAGAATTTTGATTTTTGAACTACCGTACTGAAAGAACTCATAATGCAGTGCCTCGGTCTACAGGAGAGCTCTAAGTTCAGATTAATGTAGGCTATGCATTTTTGGTTTGGCAACAAATCTGACGACTTTTAATTTTTCGTTTAGCGATAATCTAGCGACTTTCTAGTATTAATCTATCTAGTATTAATCTATTATATGGTCGTTGGCAACAATAGCTTCTTTTTTCAACCAAATCAATACAGTGCTGCTATATACTCCTCCCTTGATACAGGTTATGTTTTCAACCAAATCAATACAGTGCTGCTATCTACACCTCTCTTGACACAGCTTCTGTTTCCGGTCATATTAATACACTGCTGCTATCTACACCTCCCTTGACACAGCTTCTGTTTCCAGCCATATCAATACAGTGCTGCTATCTACACCTCCCTTGACACAGCTTCTGTTTCCAGCCAAATCAAAACAGTGCTGCTATCTACACCTCCCTTGACACAGCTTCTGTTTCCAGCCATATCAATACAGTGCTGCTATTTACACTTCCCTTGACACAGCTTCTGTTTCCAGCCAAATCAAAACAGTGCTGCTATATACACTGACCAAGCGTATGTGACTGCAATAGTACTGTATTATAGGCCAATCGCATGCATAGCAGTTATGATTTTCTGTCTCCAATGTAACAGTTGTAAGGCGTTTGCAATCAATTTTAAAAATATATATAAATAACTAGTGGATATGTACAGGTTTGTTTATTTTAAAGCACACATCTTGTTAAAACTGAGAACCGGGGTGGATAATACGGAGGAACGGATGATCGAAGGCCGGCTAGTTACGACTCTAATATACTAACAATATTTTTTATAAATCTATAATATTGTTCAAACATAATTTTTTACAACACAGTTGTCGGAATGAGAAGATAATGTAGGTAGACAGTAAACTTTGTATCCTCTTTGCGTGTTTGGTTGTAAAATATACATTCCTGGTGAGACTGCAACTAGGCTGGAGAGGGTTGCGTTGGGAGGGGGTAGCTATTACTTCTGAATCAAGTATTTGTAAATCAATATCATATTTAGGAGAATGCAAAAGGTTACTTGTTAAAGATTTTTCATTGCATTTAACATTTTGTAAAGTGAATATTTGATTTAGTAGTGTACATTTATTACTAGTTATTGTTCCTATTTTTATGTAATTTTTTGAAAGCTTGAAGTCATATTTTGGAATTGTTAGATAGATTGTATAGGTTATTTTAGTTTATCATTTTTAGTTAATCCACATTCGGGCCCTGTCAATAATATAGTAAAATTTTACCGTTGTTGGTTGCAAATAAAATATATTTATACTATGGTTGGCAACCTCAAATCATTGAACCCTCAAGACCCTCGAATCCTTAAGGATATTTTACATTAGAGGATTCAAGAATAGTATATCTAAATTTGAAAGCAATTAGATTTATTCTTGAATTGTTTAACTTAAATTGGTTTTAGAACGTTAATAATACTTAGTGGTGATTTATCTCTAACATAACTAACTCTAAGACAAAATTAATAACCAGACCCCAGACCAGTAATTTAACACTTAACTGAATGTATGAATGTTATAATGAATGGATGATAAGAAATATTGTTAGCATTTAGCTACTATTTATATTTTATATAATTCTATTATATTTCTATTTCCTTTTATGCTAATAATTTTTTACAAGATTCATATTCATAAAACAGTATATTCGAAACATCTTTAGTTTACATTTTCTTAAAAGTTTCTTCTTGTAAAATTATTTCTATATTGTAAGGGCAATGTTGGAAGGACATTAATTTAGAAACTACAAAACACAACTTTCTTGCTGTCAAATTGATAAAATTTTACTAGTGTAAGCTTATCGGTAGTGATACTTTATATCAAGAGTGATGGCTGCATGTTATATAACATGACGTATGAATATATGACTGTAGGTCTAGTAACGTTATTAACTGTCAGATACTGTTCTTCCTAAAGTGTTCTTACTAAAGTTGCATCTCAACTCTCAAGTAATATATACTTCATAAAAACATAAAGTTTATTTCAAAATAACATGTTTTGCTTTCCTATAAAGAAGGTTATAAAGTTTTCATTGCCAATCGGCTGCCTACATTAGCGCCGAGACGCTTCGCATATGTCCAGAAATCCCGTTTAAATTTTAGTTTTTCATTAATTTTTTTTAGCACCGCTTCTTTCTGCCCGTTCGGGCTATATGTAATTACGTATGTATAATAATTAGGCTATGTTAGGGATGAGTAAGGTTGAATTTAGAGGAAATTTACCCACATTTTCATGGAAGGAGAACCATTTAGGTAAAACAGCCCCTATGTTCACTCAACTGGGATTCGAACCCCGATCTCCCCATCATCGGCAGCTTCAGTTTGTTGAGAGTGTGGCATGTTACTCTCGCTATATTTAACAAGCTGTTTGTTATTGTAACACACGATTCACCTCAAAATGAAGGGAAATGGTAAATATACCCCTAAAGTATCAGAAACTTACATTTTAAGTTTCATGATTTAAAAAAAAGTTTAAGGTAGAGTTAACTAATTATTAACAACTTTTAAGGTGAGGATGTAGGGGACGCGAGAAAATGTCAGTGTTTTTGTTCAGTTTTTATATCTAAACAAATTTTAATGTTCAAAATAAATAAAATATTACTTCAGTACATACGTAGAGTTTAATTTTCTTCACATAGTGATGTAAACAGTTCTTGAACATCTGTCAAGGGTGTCCTGGAATTTAATGACAACTTTTTCTCTTGATTTTAAAAGTTTGTCATCTAATGCCGCTATGCTCGTGACAGATATTCAAGACCTATTGATGTCACTATGTGAAGGAAACTATACTCTTGGTTTCTACTATTTATTTTGGCTATAAAAAATGTGTTGCTATAAAAAAAATGCAAAAACACTTGCCTTTTCTAGCGTTCTATACATCCCCACTTCAAAGTTAAATTTCGTAGTTATGATAGCAAAGTAAAAAGTTAGAAATAGCCTTCATGAAACTAATAAATTTGTTTTTAAATTAGTAAGAACAGAATATTACAAGATAATTGAAGTTTTTTTTTGTAATTATGAATATTAAAAACTTCCATTCCAATTTGAAATACCGCAGTTTGAAGATATGTAAAGCAAGCGGTGTTCTTAACTTAAACTATCAATTATATGTTCTGATAAATAAATAGGAGAAGCTTTATAATATTCTGTTTTATTATTTATTAAGATAAGTTGAAAATATCCGCTTGATTTTTATTTATTTGTAATCAGAACTTATTTTAAGAAGAAAAATCAATAAAATCGTTAAAGGTTTGGTTGAGGTTTTATACTTCCATACAATTACTATCTTCGGCGAATGGGGTGGGGGCTACCCACTTCGGTGGCCGCATGGTCTAAGGTGTTACTCTCGCAGTAGACTAGACTGCATATGACAGGGAGATCAAGGTTCAATTCTCGGTCCAGTGTACTGAGGATGGTTTTCAAAAATGGCTTTTCACTCTCCCTGCATGCAATTGTCGGTACACGTATTCTCAATATAACCTTCCTTATCCCTAAAACCATTCGTGTGATTAGTACATAAACGTAAAACCTGAACAGATAGTAAGACGCGTTGCTAAAACAAACCAATTTCGGCAGATACTTATCGACTTATGTGGATTATCAGACTACACTAAATCTTGGAAAGTTTTTTTAACAAGTCACTAAATTGGACAATGGCTTATAAGGCAAAAATTTCAATAATATTTCCAACGCTGTCAAAAATTTCTCTAGGCAATCTTGTTGCTCTAAGATGTCAATAACTACAGAGTCTAATTTTTTATTAAAATGTATGCTTGTAAAGTTAAAAACTCTTTACATAAATATATTTAACTCCTTATCTCAGTTAGTAGTGTGTATTTCTATTAATATGGGTCTAGGATTAGATTCCTGACATGGACTAAACTGTACCCTATTTTAATTTTTCTGTTTGGGTACCAAGTGTCATTTCTGATATTTTATTTGATTAGTTTTTAATTCGTAAGCTTATAAAATCGGTGTCTTAATACTCGCAATAGAATAGACTGCCAATTATACGGAGGTCAGAGTACGAATCCCGATAAGGTGTACAGAGGATGAATTTTCCTAAATATTTTTCCACTCTCCCTCCACACAAATTTGGGTACAGTTCCTTAAAAATCAACCTCCCTTAGACCTAACTTACTATACTAATTAGTTAATATGTGTATAATTCGACCAGGAATTAAAAGGCGGTGATAAACACAAGACAATATACCGTAATTAAAATCTCAGTGGACTCGCGGTTTGAATGTAAGGCTCATCTTTTATGGTTTTCTTATGATAGAGAGGTTGTAATCGAGTACCGGCTATGTGAACTTTGGAGTTTTCCTCAAAATGGTTTCCCACTCTCCATCAGCATAAATTCGTGTACATTTCCTCTCATTTCTGCCCTTTTGATATCTACCTTTCTCATATATATTCTATTAGCAGTCGGATTTTGGGGAGTAAGATTCGCTGTGGAAATAATAACAAAATAATATATTTTTAACTTCTACGTTCATGAACAAAAAAACTCCATCTCGTGAGCCCGCGATCGAGCTATATCAACCGAGTGACCTCCACCGTTAGCGATGATAGTGCTAGCATTGGTGGATATAGGGAGTCATATGGTCAGCACAACGAGCCCTTCAGCCGTTAATCTCAGTTTTATAAACCGAAGTTGCTACTCTTTCATTCAAGTAGCTCTTCATTTGTCCTCACGGGGCTGAGTTTGACCCCGTTACAGACCAACTTCCTCGCAGAAAAATACTGCAAGTGCCGGGAATAAAACCTCGGACCGCTTTATCTGTAGCCAGAAACGCTGACCACAAGACCACAAAGGCGGTCTCATAAACAAAACAATTATTATTTTATGAACGTTGACATTTTTTTATATTTATTGTCTCTATGTTTTTAATATCAATTTATTAATCTTGATTTTATGAACGGAAAACGAACGAAGCTAAAACTCTCTTTTATTTAGTCGTCCGTGATTCCGGAATCAAAAGATTTGATCCAATACCAAATAAAATCTCTAACTAAATTAACTCTTGAAATTGTTTCTAAAGTGGGTTCGTGCCCTAACCTGTGCCCTTCCCTCCTCCACCAACCTCCCGGCTAACCCCCTATCCCCGTGATCCCCGCCCCCACCCTCCCTCTCATAGTCCCACAATGTCTAGCACTACAACTTTTGAAGATGTTCCCTGTACGAACATAAAACATTTTTTATTTTTTATTTGATAACCGAGTAAGTCGAAAGTTTCTTTGGAAAGTGATATATATACGTTCTGGGAAATGCCACGTCTGTCAATTTCTACTTAAAATCTCTGTGTATTTTTTTATTTTATTTTTTATTTAGAAAACTTCACATTGCAATTTTTTTATTTTTTTTTACTGTTCAGTTTTACGTGATAGTTTTCAAAGTTAGCAGTCAGCTGTGACACAAAATTTAATACTCACATCGGTGGTCATGTAGGTTAAGGCGTTATTATTATATGATTTGATTTCCCGGGGACTTGGAAGGTTTGGGTTCGAATATCCACAGGGTGGATTTATCATAAATAATTTCCCACTTTCCCTTAAACCAAATGCATGTATTGTACGTAGCCCTTAGCTTAGCTATGCAAAATGTATGGACTTGTGTTAAGACGCAAAACACAACAAGATGTAAGATAATATATTATATTATCTTTGATCTATTTTTCATTTACAAATCGTATACAAATTTGATTTTAATAATAAAAATAGGCCTACTTTTGTCCACAAAACAAACATGGAACTCACCAATGTTAGTAACGAGACGATAAAAACATTTTACTTTTAATCTTTAAAAAAAATCCGATATATTTACTCAATCGGTAGTGTGTCTGCCTATAGAACTAAGAATCTCGTATTCAATTCCAGACATGGCCGATAAATGTATTTTTAAAAATATTTCACCGCGTGGTTATACTCTCATATATTAATTACGCTAATAAGCTAGGGATGAAGAAGGTTTAATGTAGGTGAAGTGTACCCGCATTTACTTGAAGGGAGGGTAAAAATAATGTTTGTAAACCACCCTCAATACACCCGACCGAGATTGGAATCTCAAACTCCCCGTCATCGGCAGTCTAGTATATTGCGAGAGTAGTTCCTTAGACCATGCGGCCACTGAAGCGGGTTTATAATTTATTAATTAACGGCTGGAGGACTGGATACTGTGTTTATTTTAGAATAAAGTTTGTGAGTCGTGTTCTGATATAATACGTTGTCTCAGAAGCTTAATTTACATATGTTATTCGTAAAATTTATACTTTAAAATTATATACGTAAGTGATTTAACTATTTAGTATTTTAAAAGGTAGTTTTTATCTTCTTTTGACCTCTCTAAAAGAGCGGTATTTTGATCATAAAAAAATCGAACTCGAAATTTCGATGAAAGTAGAAGTTTCCTGAACCCCTTAAACCGAAAAAGCTGTTCCCACGATGCAGTTTGGTTGTCTGTTTGTCTGTTTGTTTCTTGAGCTAGAGCCTAAGCCATGTTATCAAACGGGCTAAAATTTTGTACCTTGTGTTTTCATAAGTTTCCCCTAAGAGGTTTGGAATTAGACATCCAGCCCTGAAATTAAGGGCAGTTATTGAAGGACAGTAAGAAAGAAAATTGATTCCCTCAAATTTCACTTTAATGATTATGATAAACTTTGTATCTAAAATAATTTTTTTTAATAAAGCTATAAACAAAATGACAATCCTCATTTTCCTATGAAAGTGATTCAAAGGATACTTTACATGTGCGTAAATTTTCAATTTTGATATCTTCGTCACTGTTTGAGATACAAAATAACTTATCACTGTGAAGTTGTAGTACTATTAAAAATATAAATATTTTATCTTAAATATTTTTTCTATAAAACAAATATTTTACGAGCTTTAAGCACTTTTTTTAATGGACGTCTTTGAAACAGGGGAAATGAAATTTACGCTCTTTGGTGGACAAGATATTCCTCATTCCTCGAGGTTTTTCTAAAAATGTATATACTGTATTATTTAGTTTCACATATCCTACGAGCTAGTTTTTGATAAATGTTTATATTTAAGACTAAAGACAGGGAAAATATTTGTGGTGCACAATACCATTTATTTTTAAAGGTGTTGCGATGACTATAGAAGAGTATTTGATTTTTTATTCTATCAAAAGTAAAAAAACTTATCTTAAAAAATATTATGATATACTCAAAAAAATTGATGAAACTACTAACGCGTTTATTTTTGTAGACATGCGCATGGGTGGTTGGTGGTATAAACGTCACTATCATAGTATGTAATATGGTGTTAAAGGGGTCGGGGTTTGAATCGAAGCTGGGTGTTTTTTCTTAAATTGTTTCACACTCTCTCTCCACGTGAATGCGAGTGTATTTCCTCAAAACTCTACCTTACTCATCCTTGCCCCAATGTAATTACATGCGGATATAACGGATGGGTGTAGAAAAAAAAATCTCTAGTTGGTTTTGCGTAGCTTTAAAACTGTGTGTTTTTTTAGACAATTTGTTAAGTTTTGATTAACAAGCTGTTTTTTTTAACTCAGATAAAATAAATAGACATGGAAGAATATAGCCGGGTTCTTGGTATCAGAGCCCTTGGATGCTGACCTAGAGGTTTCGGGTTCGATTCCCGGCTGGTACCGGGGGATTTTTCTCTAAAGGAGGAATAACCCCTATGAGCATCAGGGTTTGTTTAGTTAGGTTTAAGTTAGGTTTAAGATCTTTATTGGTTCCACCCCCTCATATTCACTACCACCACCCCCTCATCTCATCGGGACATGGAAAGAGCCTCCACGAAAAGGATGTACGATTAGTACAATCAGGCGTCCCCTGGGCAACGGTACAGTATACTAGTACTGGATAAACTTTCCGGTAAACTGAGCTAAATATTAATGTAGCTCAGACAAGCCAGTATTATAATATTAATTATTATTACTGAAGAATATAAGTAAATATTACTATTCAAAAGTCTACTAAGCACAGCATTGCCTCTGACCTCTAATTGGCTTTTCTTACCACTTAAATATTTTCAAGAGGAAATTTTTACCGTGTTGTAATTATTTTCTAGAACACACAAACAAGCCTTCTTTTATAAAAAAATTAAATAAAAGATTGAAACAAATTGAAGGAGTTGTCTTTGTCTATTCGGCTGGTACCAACTTCATTATTTATTCACTTTCGAACCTAAAGGCTGTTCGTTTGTTATTTTGTCATTTGTGTTTGCAAATGTAGGGAAAGTCTTGTCTATTTGGTATTCTGGAATAAATCACACGGAGGAAACAAGGATTTCTTCTGTCAATTCTGTTCTTAAGGGAGCATTATCTACGTGGAGGTTGCCCGTGTTTGTATGTATCTACCTGTATGTATGTATCTACGAGGAGCCAGCTCCGGCTGTGAAGAGACAAGAGTATAATTCCAATAAATAATAAAACATAATCGTACAAAACTTATTATATCGTATATTAGAGATTGGAACCAAATTTTCGAGAATAAACTATTATCTCAGGAACCCTTTCCTCGTCGCTAGAGCTATTTCCTCATCTTCAGGACCCTTTGCTCATCTCCAGAACCCTATCCTCATCAGCAAGGCCTACCCTCATATCCAGGTCCCTCAACATGTCTCCAAGGTCCTCAGCCTATCTCTAAGGTCCTCAACTAATCTTCGGGACTTCCACACTATTTACAAGGTCCTCCCCTCATATCCAAGCCTTCAGCCTCTCTCTTTCAGGCTCTCAAACTATCTCCAAGGTACTCAACTTATCTTCAGGGCTTTCACACCACTTACAAAGTCCTTCCCTCATCTCCAGGTCCCTCAAACTACCTTCAAGGCCCTCAATCTATCTTCCAGGCGCTCAACCTATCGTCCAGGCCCTCAACCT
>CABFWO010003468.1:24971-48102 GCA_902155825.1 Timema genevievae
GGGCCAGTTTCATAGTCAGATTTAGTACGCCTCAAGTGCGGCGCTATACTAAATACAAGACGTCACCTACCTGAATTTGAATGGAATGGGCCAGTTTCATATGCGAAACTGGCCCATTCCATTTTGGTCTAGGTAGGTGTCGTCCTGTATTTAGTATCGACTCGCACTTTAGGCGTACTAAATCTGACTATGAAACTAGCCCATTGTGTTACTATTAATATTTTACAAGATTTAAATGTATTGTTTCTAAACGTCTCTGGTAAGTTATAACAGCGCATTTAATGCGATTAAACTTATTGTTTCTAGATTTCCCTAGACCATTATAGAATATTCTATGAATATCTTAGTTATAAACTTTTATTTCTTGGTGAGTCGAACCTTTAACTTTCTCGTGAGCTGGTTATGAACTCGAAACTTTACTTGAGTCAATGAGGTTACATAAATTATAACCTTAAACTTTAACGTTTAAACGTTTTATTTTATTACATTACGTATTCAAAATATGTTAAATAAACGTAATCATCCAAGTTTTTTTTTTGTCCAACAACATTTAATTCATGGAAAAATTCCCACAAAATCTTACTACCCGGACGGGAATACACCATTTAAATGCGCGAATATGGTATGGAAGCATTTTAGAGGTAATATACCCGCATTTGCGTGGAATTAGAGGGGGGAACCATTTAGTGAAAACCACCTTCAGTACACCCGACCAAGATTCGAACTTCGACCATCGGCAGTCTAGTCCACTGCTAGAATAGCACGTTAGACCATGCAGCCAGCGAAGAGTGTTCAGTATTTATTAGATTATGTAACTTAGTTAAAAACTCCCACGAACAAAGTTTAAAATGAAACCAATAATTTAGAACATTTTGAAACTGTTTTAATTGTTTTTATTTTATCCAAAATTATGTACACATTATACAATTAATCTACTATTTTTGATATACGTAGCCTACATAAGTGCAGGCAAGATATTGATATTAAAGAATATTGCAGATAAGCGCGCCAGTCAGATATGCCTCACGGGTTGGATGCGACCCACGGCCCGTGAGTTGTGAACCCTGCCTTAGACCATTCGCCCACTGAAGTGGGTTATATGGATCTTAACGCCTTATCATTAATTGAGTTACAGTAAACCCTACAATAGCGATTCTTATACTCACGTAACGACTACAGCGCTTGGTGGTTGTAAATGTAACTAACGTCAGGTTTGCTGAAGACCAGATATGTTAATACTTAAATATTATAATCAAAACCAATACTTTAAGGTGTTGTTTTTGCAATCGACTCGACTGATGGTGTTTGGAAGATCGAGGCTCGAATCCTGGTCTAGTGTACTGAATATAGTTTCCCTTGGATATTGCCTACACGCAAATTCTGGTACAATTCCTTTTAGCTCCACCCTTCTTCACTCGTGGGAATATGTGAATAGCCCGAATGGGTTCCAAGACGCGATGAACAAAAATCTAATCAAAACTTTATAACATCTCCAGCTGAGATTCAACGGTCTGAGATTTTTATCGGAAAATATTCATCCATACTTGACGTCATAAACTCTGTGACCACAGGTGAGGGAAGTTGGTATCTTAAAGCGACTGTACCACACGCAGGCAAGAACATTCCTCCTCCTCCTCCTCCTACGTGTGCTAGTGGATTCCTTCGCGCCATTTGTTATCGCGGTGCATGCCGGGTGACCGGACACACCACCATAACACGCGTCCATCCACGTCGTCATTAATCAAAGCGCGGGAAACTCAGGGACCCCCTGTCGCACATAACCCCGATTATAGCGGGATGACTCAATCGTTCGTGGGAGGGGGAACACGTTCCCCTATAGTAGTCATGTCTCACACTTGAGGTCCGTGGGTCGCATGCGGCCGCCGGTTTTATTCGGTCCGTGAACCTTATGATAAACCAACACACAATGAGGCCCTTTTATTCTTTTTGTAAATCTCATAAAAATGAAAAAATATATGAATGGGATATATGGGGGCTTAGCATAATTTAGGTAAATCCGATCTGAGAGGTTGATCTACCAAATTTATACTCTTTCTTCGACATGGATCATTTACCAAAAATTGTAGAGTTTTCGCGTCAAATGTGCAATATTTGTCAGCACATTCTTGTGCTGACAGTTGTTTTTTCACATGAAAAGGAACCGGAAGGTTTACGACTTACAGACACACATTTGTAAGCCATTATGGAAGTGACTTTGCCATAGGGATATGCGAAGTCAATTGTTTTTTTAGTTCGAAGTGAATTTGAATCGAACATGTGAAATATTCTCGATGCTGAATCGAATTTTGAATATAATTTGTTAAGTTGTTTTGTGATTTATGATTTTTAAAAATATTGTATTTAGTTAAATATCTTTATACCCTAAAATTATTTGAAAATTGTTTCGTTGCACATTTTTTTAGTAATATTTAGTTTTATTCTGATAACTCCAGTTATTACCACAACTTAGAATTCAATTGGTGACCTGGCAGTCTAGGGGTAAGGTGTCAGACTTCTGTGCTCGGGGCCAGGGGTTCAATCCTCGGTCCCGGCACATATTTGTCTGATTTCCAAACCCTTCCTTCACCTCTGACAAGACGTGTATTAATCACAACTTGTGAATGTGTAGAATGTCAAGCCTCCACCGTGGTTCGGATCTCACGTTAAACTGTAGGTCCTCCATTTCATCTTACAATCACCCTACCATTACACATTAGCGTAAGTGCGTATAACCCGAATGGGTAGTAAGACGCGGTGCTAATAATAATAAAAAAATTCAATTACTACATATTTTTTATATGCATTTTAATATTTAGCAGCTCAAAATGGCAATAAACGACCATTAATTGGGTACTTTAGCTGTCAACATCTTTAATGGCGAAGCTTCGTAATTATCGAAGTAGGATTTTTTTTTTCCGAAGTGAAATCGAAGCTAATGCTTATTGCGAAGACAAGTTGAAGTTTCGAAGCTTCGTACACCCCTACTTTGGCACAAAGCTCGACAATTACGCCAATGCTAAAAATAAAAGGTTCCAAATTTATGGTAAGAAAAGTATCTCCTATTGTTTAATTATAGTACGCTTGCCCTTTTCATTTATTTAGAGATAATAAGATGGAATTCGTTTTACTTAAGAAGATGAAAGTGCTGATTTTCTTCGATTTTTTTAAATGTGGCCTCTATGGTTAAACGAGATTGACATACCTCCCGCGGGACATCGAGGCTTGCCTTAGCTCGAATAAAACCTGAGTTGTTAGTTTATTTTTATAGAAAAATTTCTACCAGTAATCTCCTTCCCTTCCTATTTCTGTTTCACTATCTCCTCCTCCTCTTTGTCCCTTTCACACTTTTTTCATACTTCCCTATCCCTTTCTTTCTCAATCTCTCCTTCCCTATTGCACTCCCTCCTTATTTTAATCCCTCCTGATCAACCTGACCTTCTATCTACAAGAGTCTACTTGGTTGACGTGGAGGAAGAGGTCACTGCTCGAAGAGGGAGCAAGGGATTGTGAAAGGGAAAGACATTATTTTTATTTTTTTAGTTCTAATGGTGTTAATAGATTATTTCGAAAGAAAAAACTAAAATCAAACTATTGTCTGATGATTTTATTAATGAAGTGCTGACCCTTACAGACGTATCTCATGACGATATAAACACAGGACTCCAGATATCCACTTCCCCTCAAGAGGCGGTGGTGTGCCATGGTGGATGACCAGTGATACCAGGACCTACGTGTCTAGATCTCCACTTCCCCTGAAGAGGTGGTGTGATATGGTGGATGACCAGTAGATACCAGGACCTACCTGTCCAGATCTCCACATCCCCTGAAGAGGTGGTGTGCTATGGTGGATGACCAGTGATACTAGGACCTACGTGTCTAGATCCACACATCCCCTGAAGAGGTGGTGTGATATGGTGGATGACCAGTGATACCAGGACCTACGTGTCTAGATCCACACATCCCCTGAAGAGGTGGTGTGATATGGTGGATGACCAGTGATACCAGAACCTACCTGTCAAGATCCCCACTTCCCCTGAAGAGGTGGTGTGATATGGTGGATGACCAGTGATACCAGGACCTACGTGTTTAGATCTCCACTTCCCCTGAAGAGGTGGTGTGATATGGTGGATGACCAGTGATACCAGGACCTACGTGTCTAGATCTCCACTTCCCCTGAAGAGGTGGTGTGATATGGTGGATGACCAGTGATACCAGGACCTACGTGTCTAGATCTCCACTTCCCCTGAAGAGGTGGTGTGATATGGTGGATGACCAGTGATACCAGGATCTACATGTCTAGATCCACACATCCCCTGAAGAGGTGGTGTGTTATGGTGGATGACCAGTGATACCAGAATCTACCTGTCAAGATCCCCACTTCCCCTGAAGAGGTGGTGTGCTATGGTGGATGACCAGTGATACCAGAACCTACCTGTCAAGATCCCCACTTCCCCTGAAGAGGTGGTGTGCTATGGTGGATGACCAGTGATACCAGGACCTAGGTGTCTAGATCTCCACTTCCCCTGAAGAGGTGGTGGTGTGCCATGGTGGATGACTAGTGATACCAGGACCTACCTGTCCAGATCTCCACTTCCCCTGAAGAGGTGGTGTGATATGGTGGATGACCGATGATGCGACAGCTCCTCATGCTGCTGCTGGTGGTGGTGGTTGATGTAGTGCTGTCCCTTCGTAGCCGCGAACCTCCCGCCAAGTCTCCGGAACTTGTCCGAGTCCGGGTGCTCGGCGGCGAATCTCGCCTTCTTCCGGAGCAGTTGTACCGTGAGGGCGTACGTCACCACCATGATGACCATGGGGATGTAGAAGGCGGCCAGTGAGCCGAACACGAAGAAGGCCCGGTTGTTGATGACGCACAGACGCTGGTGGGGCATGATGTTACTCGCGTTGTATATCCCTGAGGGGTAAAGAGAGTGCTTGTGGGTAGTACGTTAAAACAAGGTTCAGTGTTTAATGCTGGTGGAGTTTTAATGTCTAGTCCTAGATCATTGCCATCTCCTTGTTGGAATACATTTATTTATTCTAGAATGTTTGGTTAAAAGACCGTTTTCTAGTAAAAAAAGTTTTTTTAGAATATTTTCTTTTATAACATGTTTTGTTTAAATATACTTTTTTAATCAACCATTTTTTTATTTCAAGGTTGGTTTAAATATTTTCTTAATCTAACAGTTTTTTTTGTTTGGATATTAATTCTAAAATATTTGGTTTGAATATTATTTTTTAAGTCCCTCATGTGCTGTATATATAATGATTTCTTAATTCTAATACTTTTGTTAACACACTTTTCAATTCTAAAAGTATTGTTTATATATTTCTTAGTCTAGCACCTTTTTAAAACATTTTTTAATTCTGACACTTATTTTAGCAAGTTTTGTTTAAATATGTTTTCTTAATCTAAAAGGGTTTTTAGATATCCTTTTTTTTTCTATTAAGTTTGATTTTTATTCCAACACGTTTTGTTAAATTCAATATTTTTTTATTATAAAACGTTTTGTTGAAATATTTTTTTTTAAATTCTAACACGTTTAGTTGAAATATATTTTAGATTCTAACAGGCATTATTTAAATATATTTTCTTATTTCATCATCATCATTATCATCATCGTCATCAACTATTTCAAGCCTATTAACAGGTTAGTTTAGCAAAATGTCTCCATCTTCCTCTATCCTTCCAACCATTCTTCCTCTTTTAATTGCTTCCAATCTTCTACTCTCACTTGCACACTTTATATTATCTGCCCCTTCCATCTCTTTCTTGGCCTCCCTTGCGAGCTTATTTTTAATATATATATATATATATAAAAGCATGTTTAAATACTAAATTAAAGTACTCTACCACGCTTTGTTTATATATTTTTCTTCATTCTAAAAAGTTTTAATAAATAACATGTTTTATACTACGCACACGTTTTGTTTGAAAAAAAGAGGTTAGCCTTTAAAAAAAAATTTAACTCGCTTTATTTTGAGTCTTACTCTATTACAATTTGTTTTGTTTAAAAACAAATCCAATACCCTCTGTTTAAATTATTTTTATATAGTACAACCAATTTTGCTTAGTTTTTTTTTATTCTGAAGCGCTTTGTTAAAATACTACTTTTAAAATTGAAGTTACAGTTTAAATTTTATATACTGGATAGCTATAATGTTAGTTTAAACGTTGTAATTTAAATAAATTAACAAGCCAATATTATGTCAATTTAGAAATATAAATAATATTATTTTGAATTCCTACATTGTTCTGAGTATTCATTGCAATAGTAAATAATCTTAGTTTGAAAAAAATGTTATCACTAGTATAATTATACATATTATAAACTATAATACCTACTGTTCAAAATAATATTGGCATACAACACCATATATTAATAACATAAATAACAATTAATTATTGTTTTGGAATTATTATTTTAGTCACACATTTATACCAAATAAGCGGCAAGTAAAATACCGTATATATTTATCTACAAATAAAATACATATACTAACACATTGTATTTAAATTTATTTTGAAATTAATTTCTGAAACAAAGCGCTTTGCTAGTATTACTCGACAAGCTCATTTTGATGAAGTATTTAGGGTGCAAGAACATAATTCTAGAGGTTCCGTGTTTGACTCCAAAGGGGTGTTGAGTATTTTTATTATTTTTTTACGCCTTTGTAGTAATAACTAAATAATATATATATGATATATATCATATATTATAAATATATTACATTATATAATATCATATATATAATATATCATATATTATATATGTTACATTATATAATATCATATATTTATTTATTTACAGGGTGTTTGGAAACCCATAACCCAAACTTCACATATATCTTATTTGAACCAAAAGTAATACAGAATCCCTATACACTTACATCCGGAAAGCTGTTCTAATACCATTAAATTGTGTCCAAAGTTTCGGCGTACAGCGCCGAGATACTAAAGCTGGTCAAGCATGCGTGTACAACAGGTTGCATAGGAGCTAGGCGCGCAGCACTACACACCTGAACTTCTTGCAGCATAACATACCACAATTGATAGTAAACAACACACCAGTCTATTTGAAATGCGAATACGTTTTGAGGGTCATCATTAACGGCCCTACATCACAGAAAGTGTTTGCCACTATTACATATGATATATATATATCATTCGATCTACTTTGATTTATTAGTACCCGCTTCGGTGGTCGAATGTTCTAAGGCGTCACTCTCACAATAGGCTGGACTGTAGACCACGGGGAGTTCGGGGTTCGAATTCTGGTTGGGTTTACTAAGGGTATATATATATATATAACGGGTAACACGCACAAAGGCATCTGTATCGTCTGGTCTGGCTTACAACTGACGGAAAGATCGGGGTTCAAATTCCTGGCGCTTATACTGAGGGTGCTTTATTTCCAAAATTATGTCCATCCTGGACGTGGGTTCAATAACAATCAAAATTGACACCATTAGTCAAAAAAGGAACATCCTCAGAAATCGTGGCATGGGGTATTGTTTTTTCCCCGGCGTCTTACTACCGGTTTGTGCTACACGCGCATATACTAATTTACTCTAATAGGTTAGGGCTTATAAAGATTGAAATTAGAGTAAGTTTACTCGCATTTTCGTGGAGGGAGAGTGTAAAACCCCTTAGGGAAAACTATCCTTAGTACACCCAACCGGGATTTGAACCTAGCACTCCCCGTGATTAGAAGTCCAGCCTATTGTGATAGTGACGCCTTAGAACATTCAACCACCGAAGCAGGTACTAATAAATCAAAGTGGATTGATATGGTGATAGGGTTCTTTCCATGACGATCAAATTGAAATAAATCCTATGGAATAATTTGTCATACCCACCCCCACTTACAATCTCGGGCCATCATGTTACAGTGTTTTGATGCCATGCCAGCCAATCTGGTAAGGAGGCGCCACAAGTGACAAGCGTCGTTGATGTATCGACACGTTGTGAATACATTAACGTTTTAAAAAAAATAGAAGAGGGAGGAATATAATTCATAAATAATTCATCATCACAAGGCGCTTGCACAGCTCACGAGATAAAGACTGCTTTTAATAACGACCGGAACTTATGGGAGGGACATTTTGTCGGTAATCTTTAAAGAGCTAGGAACAAAAGGTTAATTTGTTTTCTTTCACTTTGGAGCGGCACTAAGCCGACTACACAGAGTCTTCGGCCTAAGAAGGAGAAACAAAAAAGGTTTTTGGTACTTTCTTTACGGTGTGAATTTGGCAGATTCTCATGGGTGCAAATTAAAACAAGGTGAAGAAGGATAGGGATGCAATGACCTGTAAGACGTGGTCCAACTGAGGTGATAGTGGGGGCTTGGATCTGGTCAAACAGTTACTCTTGTTTAAAATGTAGTGGATCAGTTATGTTCAATACGTAGGCACTCGTGTTTCAAGTGAAAGGATCAGGTGACAGACAGTGTGACAAATGAAGAAGGTCAAGAAGATCAGGTGACAGACAGAGTGACAAATGAAGAAGGGCTAAGAAGATCAGTTGACAGACAGAGTGACAAATGAAGAAGACCTAAGAAGATCAGGTGACAGACAGTGTGACAAATGAAGAAGGCCAAAGAAGATCAGGTGACAGACAGGGTGACAAATGAAGAAGGCCTAAGAAGATCAGGTGACAGACAGTGTGACAAATGAAGAAGGCCTAAGAAGATCAGGTGACAGAGAGGGTGACAAATGAAGAAGGCCTAAGAAGATCAGGTGACAGACAGGGTGACAAATGAAGAAGGCCTAAGAAGATCAGGTGACAGACAGGGTGACAAATGAAGAAGACCTAAGAAGATCAGGTGACAGACAGGGTGACAAATGAAGAAGACCTAAGAAGATCAGGTGACAGACAGGGTGACAAATGAAGAAGACCTAAGAAGATCAGGTGACAGACAGGGTGACAAATGAAGAAGGCCTAAGAAGATCAGGTGACAGAGAGGGTGACAAATGAAGAAAGCCTAAGAAGATCAGGTGACAGACAGGGTGACAAATGAAGAAGACCTAAGAAGTTCAGGTGACAGACAGGGTGACAAATGAAGAAGGCCTAAGAAGATCAGGTGACAGACAGGGTGACAAATGAAGAAGGCCTAAGAAGATCAGGTGACAGACAGGGTGACAAATGAAGAAGATCTAAGAAGATCAGGTGACAGACAGGGTGACAAATAAATAAGGCCTAAAAAGATCAGGTGACAGACAGTGTGACAAATGAAAAAGGCCTAAGAAGATCAGGTGACAGACAGTGTGACAAATGAAGAAGGCCTAAGAAGATCAGGAGACAGACAGGGTGACAAATGAAGAAGGCCTAAGAAGATCAGGTGACAGAGAGGGTGACAAATGAAGAAGGCCTAAGAAGATCAGGTGACAGACAGAGTGACAAATGAAGAAGGCCTAAGAAGATCAGGTGACAGAGAGGGTGACAAATGAAGAAGGCCTAAAAAGATCAGGTGACAGAGAGGGTGACAAATGAAGAAGGCCTAAGAAGATCAGGTGACAGACAGAGTGACAAATGAAGAAGACCTAAGAAGAGTGGCTGTAGAAGCATTTTGAATTTGATTCTTCGGTACAAAGAAAACTGGATCAGACACACCCTTAGGAGAAACTGTCTGCATGACGTCATAAAAGGAAAAGTTGAGGGAAAGAGGAGTTCAACTTAGCTTGGTAACCATTCAGCTTTTATATTAATTTCGCTAATGAATTGATTATGGAAAAGGTTGAATTATAGGAATTGTACCCGTATTTGCATGGAAGTAGAGTGAGGAACCATTTTAGGGGAAAAACCACCCTCAGTATACTCGATTGTAATTATTCTAACCCCAATATCCCTGTCATAGGCAGTCTAGTTTATTGCGAGAGTGGTGTCTTAGATCATGCGGCCACCGAAACAGATCATAACGAAGTTGAAAACTTAACTCACCGGGGTATGACCTAGAACAAACACAAGAGCCTTTACTTCAACAAATCGTAACTAGAGAACTATATTAAGTAATTTAACCTATTACACGTTTATGACTTTGAGTCGAGTTCCCAAACAAGGTTAAAGTTCCTCCGAGGATGCGAACAGCAAACAAATGAAGCGACGGTTTCTGAGAACTGCGAGTGTGTCAAGTGCAGAACTAATGAGGAATGGAAGCTTCAGACAACCTTTATGGCACGTCCCCTAGGTCTCTTTCTCTTTCTTTATCTAAAGTCTATTTTGCAATTTAGAAGTCAAAAACCCTCTTGACACAGTTTAATCTATTGTCTTGTTGGAAAATTCTTTTAACACGTCTGGAAAAAAATATAATACAAAATAATGGGGGTGTTACAGGCAGGTAAGAGGTTGTCAAGTAGGACTTTATTTCTATAAGGAATCTACATCGGTGGTCTTGGGGTAAAGTGCTCGCCTCAGGACCCGATGTTCGTGGGTTCAAACCCAGCCAATGTCGACGGATTTTTCTTGAGCGGTACAGTTCCGTAGTACAACTTCCTTCGAAGAGGAAGTAAAGCCTCGGGTTCCCTGTCGATTGTGGCGTGTAAAAGAACTCCGAGAGGTAGGTTAAAATACCTTTCCCGACAAAATTGGTAAGCTCTTTTATTCTCGCTCATAGAAATTCTCGTGTAATGATTATATTCAGTTGGTTTAGAAAGAGCATTAATAAATAAATAATAAATAATTCTAGAGAAACTGATTTCCATCCTGTTCGATTGCAATGAAACACGTTTTGGTGGTTGAATAGTTTAAGTCGTCACTCTAAATTTATTGGAAATCCTATGACGAGAATGAGGCTGTTCGAATCCTGCTTGAGTGTGGTTTTTCCATTATGGTTTTTCACTCTCCCTCCAGGCAAATGTCTGAACCCTTCCTCTAAATACTTACTCCCTCAAACATATTAGTGTAATTAGTGCGCATGCATATACCTGAACAGGTAGTAAGACCCAGCGTTAAACAAAAAAATTGCCGTTAGAAATATGTTTTCTTGCTGTTCTACGTTCGGCCTGTACTTATATTATTTACACTAATGAGGTAGGGGATGAGTAAGGTAGAATTTAGAGGAAATGTACCCAGATTTACGTGGAGAGATCATGTTAATCTAGCAAGACAGAGTACTTCAAGCCTAAACGATAGACCACTTTTCCAATGGTGGGAATAACTTAGAATAGTATTTTTCTAAAGTGACTTTCAAATTTTCTCCATACAAATGTTGGAGTGTTCCTTTAAACGTACTTCCTCACTTCTTAAGTAAGATAATGTAAGCTTCTTATATTAAAATTAAGAATGTACGAATTTACAAACATAAAAAAAGTTTAGAGCAAATTTGAGTGGCCGTGATAAAAAAAATATATCTATTACTCCAAACAAAAACTAAATAAAGTAGCTGAGAATCATTTTGGAACAAAATTAACTATGAATACTCTTAAGTTACTTAAAATTAACATAAATTGAAGTGTCTTAAAGGCTTCTACCATGATATACGATTTTACAACTATATTTATAATAATATAGTTGTAAAGTTGTATAGGCCTAAGGGTAGTAAAACGCGGTGAAATAAAATAAATATTGTTTTAAATCTCTTTAATTACGTAAACTAATTTTTGAGACACGTTTTACAACATGCATCAAGGTGTGCACTTGAAAAAAAAGAGGCATCAGTATCGTCTTGCATGGTTATAGATGCCAGATGAGTGTGTTTAATTTTGTAATAATATTTGGATTTAATTCTATTGGTATAATTTGAAAATTGAAACTCACATATTTATTTATTTTTACTAAAATTATTGAACCATTTTATTTGAGATATGTTTTACGCTCCAAATATGTTTCTACTTATAGATGGGGTTAATGTAGTGGATTGAACTCTTTACAAGGTACCCAGGGGATCAAGCCCTCCCAGGTGTATTTTTCCCACCAGTTTATTTAAACATGAATTTGCACGAATGATTTTACTTTACTAAATAAATAAACCTTTGAGGTTCAGCTCGATTGTAGGCGTATGCCAAGAAGAGACCTTTTAAAACATGAAATTTTATGTTTAAATACTAATGATGCGAGGAGAAAAGGTTAAACTTGGAAAAAAAGCTTGAAATTATTGAATTTATATTAATTTAAGAAAAGATGATTCCTCTTTTACTCATTTACTTTTACTTTCCTTCTATAATTCTTTATAATTAAATTTTACATGTTTTAACTGGTTTCCCTACCAAAAATATCAAAAATACTAGAAAATAATCGTTTAGGATCATCCACATATCAAAATATAGTATTATAAAAGTTTTTCAAACAATTTAAGACTAGACTTTATTAAAAAAAATCACCATGCATTCGATTTGATATGAGCATATTTATTGTTTTATCATGTTTTAATATATTTTTAATTTAACAAGGGCTGTGTAATTTATATATATATATATTTGTTTGAATTTTCAATATTGTAAGCTATTGTCGAGCCCCTTATGCAGATTTATATTGTTGTTAACAATCATATAACCCACCTCGGTGGCAGCATTGTCTAAGCCCTAAGGTGTCAATCTTGCAATAAATAGAATAAACTTCCAATAACAGGGAGTTCGGGGTTGGAATCCCAGTCGGGTGTATTGAGATTTTTGTTCCTCTCTTCCTAAAGGGTTTCCCAATCTTTATCTACCCAAACGTGGGTATACTTGTTATAAATTCAACCTGCTCATCCCGAACTCATTAGCTTAATTAGTAAATATGCGTACGACCACAAAAGGTAGTAAGACATGGTGCTAAGTTAAACAAAAACTAATATATATTAATTTATCAACAAGCTTTATACTAATTAATTTATTTTACTGAGTTCATTATGATTGATTTCTTACAACATTATAATAATCTCTCTTTACTAAACTGTTATAAAATATATTTCAAAATGACTTTAATCTAAGATATGAAGATGAAAACTAAGAGATAATTCACCCACATTAGCTTAGAGAGAAAATGATAAAACCACCCCACCACCTGACTGAGATTCGAACCTCGGCTGTATAGTAGAGCGTTTAAAAACGTTGCAGACATTTAATCAATCTAGCATTATTTAAGAAGTTTTTAGATATTTTTTAATATGGTCCTCAACAAAATGTAGGCGAAAATTATCAACATGTTTCTGACTATCTTAAAAGTTCAAATCTTGAGTTTATAACGTTAAAAAAACTCGTTCATAGTTATGCGAGAATTCATATTTATAAGTTCACACCAAAAGTTTAGAAACTAGAGCTAACCTTCCTCTAATAAATAAATTAGTAATATTTCGATAGGGTTACAACAGAACATTTTAAGATAATGTGTGATTGTTTTGTTTGGTATTATATAAGTTATCAAATAAATTTTAAAAAGAAATTAAATAAAAATTTTAATGTTTTAACTTATCAGAACTTTCGCACACAATTTGGTGAAAACAATATTTTAAAATATCAAACCACTTCATAATTAATGGGGTATTATTAAACGTCTGACCCGCTTCGGTGGCCGCGTGGTCTAGCTCGTTACTCTTGCAGTAGACTAGACTGCTGAAACAGGGAGATTGAGGTTCACATCTCGGTTGGGTGTAATAAGGGCTGTTTTTCCAAAATGGTGCTAAATAATAATAATATATACTTCCTCTGGGTTTTTTTCTGATTCTCGCATACGTTTTAAACCGTCCTCTTTCTTTTCAGTTGCTCTATTTTCATCACCCGTTCTTGCTTTTAACTTTCTCGTTCAATCCATCCACTCTTTCTATTTTTAATTCTTTTGATTTTTCGCTCGTTTTCACTTTTTCTTTCTCCCTCTAAAGCTTTTCCACTCTCAATTTCAAGATTTCTCACTCTTTTTCTCAAGATTTTCACTCTATTTCTTAAGTTTTTTCATTCTTCATTTAACACTACTATTTCCCCACTTTTTATTTCAATTATATATTTGCCACATCCTCTTCTCTAACTTTTTTTTCCCACTAAAGTTAAGATACGATACTATTTCCTCCAAACAAATGCCGGTACACTTCCTATAAATATAACCTCCCTAATCCCTAAAACCCTTAGCGTAGTTAGTACATAGATAGGTGTATAACCCGAACGGGTAGTAATAGGCAGTGCTAAAAATAAATGTAAACGTCTTTAACTATTCTCATTGCTCTTTTATAGAACCATCTTTAAAATAATCCAGTTATTGACAGCCAAACGCTCTAAAGAACGTGACCATAGGAACGAGTCATAGAAACAAAAGATACCTCTAAAACAAATAAGTTAAACAAAAAGTTGTGTTTGGCCACCAAAAAAAAATGTTAAGAGTTCAATAAAAAGAAATGGAGAAGAGGATGGAACCTAATCCTTTCTTCTGTCAGTCCAGGAGAAAGTAGACAACTCTTATAAACGAATAAGCGGATATTTATGGTCCTTTACTTAATTTTTTTTTAACTCGGCCATGATTTGAAACGTTTACGTGTCTTCCAAAGTGTCCTCTATTGGACGCCACGATAACAGTTCCCAGCATGCACCTACACAAGGACCGTTATTCCTCTTTGTTAAGAAACTGTCGTTAGAGCAAATTGGATCAAAGCTTTATATCACACCATTTAATACGTCAGAGGGAAACTATCGTTGTCGAGTACTTGTTCAGAGTCGTTACGAAGGGTTTTAAATGGTAGAGTCCAAACGACATTGGAAGAATCTTTTTACCTCTTGTAAAAAATAAATTGTACGACCAAATCGCGCTAACTTTTTCATATTATGCATTATAGGTTTCATTCATCACCACGTTTTACACCCCGTTAGGGTTATACCCTTATGTACTAATTACGCTAATGGTTTTAGGGATTAGGAAGGTTATAATTTTAGAAAGTGTTCCCGCATTTGAGTGGAGGGAAAGTGAAAAACCATTTCGGGAAAGCCACCCTCAGAGGTTCGAATATCGGTTGGGTGTACTACCTCCCCGTCATCGGCATTTTGGTATACTAGGAGAATTGTGACCATGCGGCCACCGAAGCGGTTTATTATAGATTCGAATAAAATGTTCAAAATAGATTGTCAGTAAACTACCCTTATCTAAGTTTTACTCATAAAAACAAAGAAATTACAGTAAACAACCCAATACAGTAGAATCTCCCACACCAGACTTCTGAATATCCGTCTCCTTGGCATATCCGACCGTCTTGCTCTGGTGCTTGTCTGTTTTTGTCTGTGAGCTACTGCACTGGCAATAAATCTATATTTTCTTATCAAATATTCCGTTTTGTGTTGCCTTAGTTAAATTGTAGACTGTATGTAAAATATAAACACTTAAATATTTTTTATAAAACCATAATATTTCATGTTTTGGCTTGTTTTTTGTGTTGGATTAAAGTTTTTTTGCTCCTATTCTTATCCGACATTTTTTATTATCTGGCTATCTCCCAGTTCTGTGAGTAACGAATAATCCAGGACTAACTGTAAAAACTATTGATTTATAAACTTTAAACCAAATCGTTGAAATATTTTTAACGACTTTTAAATTTTCAAATATAAGTTATTTGTAAACTACCCTGAAATGATTTGTGTTTAAAATGATATTACATTAAAGACATCGCCCCTAGTACCACCTCGTTATACGAGCCTTGCATACAGTTTTGTGTTTCAGGTTGCCTACACACAAATCTGTACGGCGTTCATGCCATTTCTTCGTCTGAAGATCGACGGGCGCAGCCTATTTCAAAGGAAATATCCTCACACCAGTGTATTTCTTTAGGAGTGGTTGTTCCCAGTTATCTTACATTTTTATGTTGGGACCTTTCCAAAAAAATTGTTTTATTGGTTTGAAATAGGCTTTATCTATATTTCTAATTATTTATTTGATCTCAGAACTGAGACATTTCGTGTGAAATGTCCTTAAATATGATCTAATTTTAACTAATATTGGTTGTTTTATTATAATTATGATTAAGTTCAACATGTAAGATTTTTAATCCAATAAGACATGTTGATAACTTTCACCTTCATATTAGTGTGAATTCGGAGCAATATTGCGAAGAGGGTTGCAGCTTAACTGGGCGCACATAAGCACTCTAAGTACCATCACACTTAGACACCAATGTACAAAATAGAAAGAGAGGGAAGAAAATTAGTAGTTCACCCTGAGAGGCCTCTTTTTCCTCCACTGATAGCACTTCCCCTCTTCCTCTGACGAGTTTACACAAACACGATTATATTAGCGCCTTAAAAACGTTAACTTGCTTTTTAAAATTTCCTTTTTCTTGTTTCCTTTTTCTAGATAGACATATGATACTATGAATTTTTCAAGCTACATCTTTGCAGGAAGACTCCTACAAGATATTTTCAGGACTAAGCCAAATAGTATAAAATGTCGACGATTTATAAAAAAAATTACTATAAAAACTACTTCAAGATATAAATAATAATTTTTTGACACAATATATCTATTTTTAGAAATATTAAAAAAAACGTTTGGTTTTTGTAGTTCTATCCATTCCACCTCATTACAGCCTACTCCTATATTGAGCTAGTTCCATTTAGTCCACCTAGAAAAGCCTTATCACTATCTTGAGCAAGTTCTATTCAGTCCACCTCATTACATCCTATCTCTTGCAAGTCATTCTTATGTCATCCTCCCATCTACGTCTAGGTTTTTCCAATGGTATCTTCCCATTGGGTTTGCCAGCCATTACCCTGAACAAGGTTCTAGATTCTACCATTCGCAATGCAAATTGTGCCCACCGTAATCTGCGATGAGATATTATCATCGTAAATATATCTGGTGATGAGTACATAGTTTGTACTCGTAGCTCATCATTATGCAACTTCCTCCAATCTCCACTATCTCCATTCCTCTTTGGACCAACTATTTTAATAGGACGCACCCGTTACGGTAGCCACATGGTCTAATACATCACTCCCTCAATAGATTAGACTGTGGATGATCGGGGATATTGGGGTTAGAATCCCATATGGAGTGTATTTTCCTTTTAAAAATTCCACTATTCTTCCACGCAAATGTTAGTACATTTCCTCTTAATTCAACCTTTCACATCACTGTAACACATTATCGAAAGCGCTTCGGTGGTCAAATGGCCTAAGGCATCACTCTGGTATTCGACCGGCCTGCTGATGAAGGGGAGATCAAGGTTCGAATCTCGGTCCGGTGTACTGAGGGTGGTTTTTCCAAAATGGTTTTCCACTCTTCCACTGCGAAGATGCAGATACATTTCCACTAAATATAACCTTACTAATCCCTAAAACCATTATTGTAATTAGTATATAAGCGTATTTCCTGAGCGGGTAGTAAGACTTTGTAAGTCCCCCCTTTGTGTCCTACAAGTAAAAGTAGTACGGCACGACTCACCAAGCACAGTGATGGAACTGGATATCAGCATGGACAGGAGCCACACAAGTGTGATCTTGAAGCCGACCAGTCTCTTGGTAGAGTACGAGTGTCTGGTCTTGAGCGGGTTCCTGATGCCCAGGTACCGTCCCAGACTGATGAAGCACATGTGCATGATACTCGCCGAGCAGGCCAGCACGTCACACGTCACGTACACGTTGCACCACACCACCCCGAATGGCCAGTAGCCTGCCGACAGCGACAGAAAGAAACACGTAGGTACATGGCAGATTCTGATAGGAAGAAAGCAGTTTATTTCTTATCTACTTTTAGCACTACCTCTTACACCCGTACTTCACAGTGATAAATTCCATTTATAAAACCACCCCCTTCGTGTACTTGAACTTAAATTCAAACCATGACCTACATCAATTACAAAATAAATGGTATATTACGATACTGATGACCACATAACCCGCACAGTGATTGGCTTTTTAATTCACCTCGTCTTACTACCCGCTCTGGATATTCGCATTTAATTAGTTTATCTGGGTAAGAATGAATAAGGTATAATTTAGTGGAACAGTATCAATATTTACGTGGAGATAAAACTTGATGTAAGACATCTATAAAAAAAACTACACTCATTATACCTGGCTGGGATTCAAACCCTAACCTCCCCATCTCGATGTAGCTGACACTTAGCCTAAATGTCCACTGATTCGGGTCTTTATTAGTAGATAATAATATATTGGTGCGAACACGTGTTCTGTCGATTGAGGTGTTCTGAGGAACTAACGTGGATTCATACGTTCTCCGAAAAACAAGAGTAGAGAGGAAACGTAATCACGTGATGCGCTATAAGCCAATCACAAGACTTAGGCCTCGTCGTCATGGCAATATCAACTTTGGAGACCTAATCAAATTTCCAAACTAACCGACTCAATCAGCGTCTACAAAGCTAGGGACTAGCGGACAGCGGCATATACTGTTGTGAAATGATTTGAAATAGCTCGTTGAGTGGGAAACACGTGTATCGTTTTTGTTTTGTTTTGATTAGTTTCACAATACAATACAATAATTTGAGAACATTCATTGAGAAGGTTAATCTTAGATATCTGTTGGAAATGAGCTGTTTTTATTTTGCGTTTCAAAGCCTCATAGGTGACATATTATATTTTTACTCGAGTGTGTATCTATGCGTCACTCAAACGGATCCAATTCTATGTTTTCTGTGAACGAGCTTTTAGACTTGAGTCCTAACCAAGACCTTATACCAAGGATCAGCAACTGGTTGATCTGGCAGCAATTTTAATTCGATCGTGTAAGAAAAATACATCGTTATTGAAAGTCCATATTTAAGCGCGTGCATCACATGCCAATCAACGCTTTGATACAGTCAGTTTGAAATCGTAAATTTACACGAACACCATAGCACGCGGATCATTTCTTACTAAACATTAATAGAGATAAAGAGTTAATAGAAGTTCCTAACAATTAATGTTGTTGAAATATTAAATGATATTTGTATAAAAACTGCATTGGAAATACAGCTTTTTACTATTTTAGAATGGCTTCACAGATAAGCATTGAGCATAGATCTTCATTCTGTCATAATAGAGATATATTGTAGTTATTGGCAAGAAACTTTGTTGCCTTGTCCCATATCATCACCGTGGAAGGTTTAGAGTAATCATTCAAATACGAATGCACTGCACATATTTCTGGCATATCTTAGGATTTTTCTTTTCCCTTTTACTCCCTTACCTCGTGCACACACACACGCAAACGCAGATGCGAGCCGGGAGCTGAGTTGGGCCTGCTATGATGAACGCTCTTTAAATCTTTTAACTCGTAAATATATTAAGTATGATACTTTACAATAAAATTTTATCATATTCTGAAAATTGAAAAATGACACCTGGACACGGGAATCGAACCAGAGACCTTTGGCTTTACGGGTTCGATTCCCGTGTCCAGGTGTCATTTTTCAATTTTCAGAATATGATATCTAACTGAAGTAATTACCATTAATATAGCTCTGGCTATTTACTCTTAATAATATTTTAGTCTGAGAAAATCGTCATGAACGTTTCTGTTTTAAGAAATTTAAATATGAACATGCACTGTATATTGTATTTATTTAATATCTCTTTATAGTAAAAGTGGGGACATAGGTATTTGATTAAAATATAAGTAGAGTGAAGAAACAAACGATGAATGATTGCTCTACCTTTAATAGGTTTATAGGTCAACCATGCCCCAAAAAGTTTTCCGACACCTGCCCTATACCAATGGTTCTGTTAATCTTTTTTATGCCCATCAACTCGTGGTAGCGCTTCTTGTTTGGAGGACCTATTAACAAGTTATAGAAGTCACATGACTAAAGGTTTAACCAACTCAGTGCATCGTATACTGCTACAAACTTTTAACGACCTAAACTAGGAGAAGTTACGACTCTATTATTTCGATGAAGTTGACATATATATATATTTTTTACTTTGGTAACTTAAGGTGGGATGTGAGAAAAGGCCAGTATTTTTGCAGTTTTTATGGCAAAATATTTTTTGACCAGAATAAATAAAATATTGCTCCACTAGAAATAAAGAGTTTAATTTTCTTCTTATGGTGATATAAACAATTCCTAAATATCTGTCATGAACATGGTGGCATTATCTAACAAATCTTTTAAAAGACGAGAAAAAGTTGTCATTTAAATTCCAGAACAACCTTTACAGATATTCAAGAAATTTTGAGGCCACCATCTGAAGAAAATTAAATTCTATGTCTGTACTGGAGCAATATTTGATTTTTTGGCAAAAAAAAAAGTTTTACCGTAAAAACTGAAAAAATACTGGCTTTCTTTCATGTCCCTTTTCATCCCACCTTAACAGGTACCATTTAAACACGATGAGAACACGAGGTGAAACGAAGTTTATCAGCACAGACTTATAAACTTATACAGCCCGGAACCAAAACTTCAAACATTAAACCAGGTTCATCCATACGAATTGTGGGAACCCCTACAAACATTTATTAATCCCCCTTCTCATATTTAAATGAATGTTGAAGTCGTATAATTTTAATACAGTACTATCGGCCTTGTGGTAGAGCGGTCATAGTTTCTGTCTGAAGTTCTGGGTTCGATTCCAGGCTGGTACTGGAGTATTTTTCTCGAAAGGAGAATATTTCTCGTGATCACCAGAGTTTGTTTAATTAGGCATAATAGTTTAAGATCTTTATTGACTCCACACCGTCATATTCACTATCATCATCTTCTTATCTCATCAGAGCCTCCACTAAATGGAGGTACGACTAGTATATTCGGGCGTCTCTTGGGCAACGGTATGTCAGTAATGACTAATATTTCCGCAAAACTGAACTACAGATTGATGTAGGCCAGACAGGACATTATTAATACAGTAATAAGTCTACAATCTAACGTGAAGTGAACATATTAAAATCTATTTTTTAAACCAATCTGGAGAGATACCTAATTCAGTGTAGTGTAGCATAATTAATTGCTATACACCCTTAAATATTGTTCCAACTGAAGCATCAGAGAATTAAGATAAATGACGTAGACTTATTGAATCACAGTGTTGCTAACATGCCATATAAACGGCGAAAGATTTCCCTCACGGACAACATAATTTCCATACGTGGAAGAAAATATATCTTTGTTAGTGGCCTACATCTTAAAAACTTATTTTAAATCCAATAATTATTATTTCGGTAATATGGGATTTAAAATAATACCTCATTAATGTCTAAAAAAGAAAAGTTTTGTGAATCCGTCCCTTCCCTTAAAAAATATTTTAAAAAATTCTGTCACTGTGTCCTCTGGTGCCCAATCCCCTCCCCTCCCCTCCCTCTCCAGTGGTGTCCCCCCTTCCCGCTCTTATAGGTGACCTTGATTAAACATCCAACACCTAAGCTCGATAGCACGTCAACTTTACTGAGCTAGGAACTACGAGGCCGATTCCCTGAATGATCAAAAATATTTTTTCACCAGTGAAATTAGTGCTTCCCAGTGATTAATAAGAACTGGGTGTTGTGTCCGTTCTCAGATCAAGGTGTTCAGTAAGTCGTGCTCTGACGTAATCATTTGGTTCAGAAAGTGACCGAAGCCTAAAACAAATTCTAAAATAATTCAACTTGGCCACCATGATTTTTTAGTGTTTATTTGAATGGAATGTAGCTGTATAGTTCAGTTCTAAATTAATTTGGGCCCCTCCCTGGGATCAAACAAGGGTCGGCCAGGGCTGAAGTAAGTCTCCATATGTACAGTACTTGTACCCGGAAATAGTATCGTTTCTTAACTTTAGTGGGAAAAAAATGTTAAAGTAGAGAATGTGGCAAATATATAATTGAAATAAAAAGTGGGGAAATAGTAGTATTAAATTAAGAGTGAAAAAAAACTTTTAAAATAGAGTGAGAATCTTGAGAAAAAGAGTTAAAAATCTTTAAATTGAGAGTGGAAAAGCTTTAGAGAGAGAGAGAGAGAGTGAGTGAAAAAGTGAAAGGGAGAGAAAAATCAAAAGAATTAAAAAGAGAAAGAGTGGATAGATTGAACGAGAAAGTTAAAAGCAAGAACGGGTGATGAAAATAGAACGACTGAAAAGAAATAAAAAGGTTTAAAACGTATGCGAGAGACAGTAAAAAACCCAGAAGAAGTATATTATTATTATTATTATTATTTAGCACCGCGTCTTACTAACCGTTCGGGTTATACGCTTAAATACTAATTACGCTAGTGGATTAGGAATTGGGAAGGTTGAATTTAGAGGAAGTGAACCCGCATTTGCGTGAAGGGAGAGTGGAAAATCATTTAGTGAAAACCACCCCCAGTTCACCCTACCGAGATTCTAACCTCGATCTCCCCGTCCTCGGCAGTATAGCTCAACACGAATTTTAGCGCGTTAGTCAACTACGCCACCGAGGCGGGTCAGTAGAAGTAAAAAGCTTAAGGGGAAGTGAAAAGACTAGAGGAAAAGATAGCGTGGAAAAAAGAGCGTGCAATCGTGAAACAGCGCTAGAGTGTAAAGATGTGTTAGTTAATCACTCTGATTTTTCCATCTACTCTCGCATTTCCTCTAAAACCATCCTCATCAATCCTAACCCTCAAAATGAGCCGTTAATTACTAGATACATTATAATCCCGATTATCCAGATACCTGTGATCCGGATGACCAGCTATCCGGATTCGTATCTCAGCAGTGGCTTATGTTAAATTTGGAGAGAATTGTTTTTATTAACGTTTTCCTAACTTTTAATAGTTTTATGAATGGTATGCAGAAGTTAGAAGATTTATATTTTTGTTGTGTTGTATAATAGATACATATACATTTACAATTTGTTTTATGATGTGTTGTAAGTACATACGTTCTATGCTCTTTTATTTTTTCAGTAAGATTTTTTCAATAAATCATTTTAATCTGAAATCTTCTTTTCTTTCCTTTTTTCTATAAGATCAATTATACAGATTTTTGTCATATGGACTGAACTAGGTACTAATTAGTCCAGGTAGCCTGGTTTCTAATGTATAGTATTTAACGTAATGGCTAATAAAAACACATATGAGATTAAATTAAGCGTCCATTTCAAAACTGTATCAATACAACGTGATCAATACCGCCACGTTAATATTTATTATCACTCACATAATAATTATTTATCATGATACATGTAAATTAACGCGCTATTATCCAAATCGGATTACCGATGGCTCAGTCTAAAATTAGAATAGTTAGGAGGGGAGAGGGGGGGGATTAGGTGGAAGCGATAATAACTGGATTCTTCCGTCAGTTAATTGGGGGGGGG
>CABFWO010003468.1:48507-86543 GCA_902155825.1 Timema genevievae
AGAGAGAGAGAGAGAGAGAGAGAGAGAGAGAGAGAGATACATAATCTTAAGAACAATTTTACAGACACATACATATATATAATTACAACCACTTTACCTAACTCTTCCATTGAAGCACTTATCAAAGTTGATCTTTATGAAAGCATTATTTTGTAAGATTAATTCTCAACAGTAGATCTGATGTCATTTTTGAAAAGAAGAAAATGGAATTGAATCTAGATTTCGTTAAAAGATAATGTTGGCTAAAAATACTACTAGTAATAGTAGTAGTATTAATTGTAGGCATACTGCCCTACACCTTGGACCAGTCGGTGGTGAGTCTGCCTACTAAACAAAGTGTTCCGGTATCGATTCCCGCCAGGGCCAGAGGAGTTCATCATTGATGAATTTTGAGCTTCCCCTTTCTCCTCAGTGATGTAAATTATGTCCTGGGTGCGGGTAGGGAGGGGCGGGAGAGCACGGGATTGTGTGTGGGTGCCTGTTCTGGAATCAAGTAAGTTAATTTTGATATTAATTTTAAGGGGACCAGTTAGGTAGCTGAAATATTGCCAAGTAGTTAAATATTTACAATAGCTCTAACAGTACACGTGTTTGGTGTTGACTGGAATGAACACTAAACTATTTTCTATAGGCTACGTAATATATTGACCTGTACACATAGTTTAAAAGTTGAAATTTTTCATTCTGAAAGGTACAAAAAAAAATTTAATTGATCATTAATAGCTAAATAACTCGCCTCAGTGGCGTAGTTAGCTAACGCGCTAGTTTCATGTTGAGATAGACTGCCACGGACCGGGATATCGAGGTTCGAATCTCGTTCGGGTGAACTGGGAGTGATTTTTCCTAAATGGGTTTCCACTCTCCCTCCACGCAAATGAGGATGCCTCTAAATTCAACCTTCCCAATTCCTATCCCATTATCGTAATTAGTACTTAAGCTTATAAACCGAACGGGTAGTAAGACGTGGTGCTAAATTAAATTAAATTAAATTAAATTAAATTAATAGATATATGCCCAGGAAATGAAAAGTAACTGGTATAAGAGCGTAGAATGGATCTTTGTGAATTGAAATATGTAATTTAAGAGGGGGAAGAAGAGGCTCACCATACATATTGTTTATACACTCACTAAATTATTTGCACCTTCAAAATATTAACGTACTTTTAAATATACCCTTTTCTTATCTTCTATTCTAAACAGATATATGCTTCCACGGAATTTTTTAATCTACATCCTAGCAGAAAGATTCCTACAAGCCATTTTCGTGACCAAGACAAATAGCCTAAGTTGTAAAAGATTTATAGAAATCACATTTTCAAAAAAACTATTTCAAGATAAAAAATAATAATCTTGTGAAAATTTAGGACTATATGTAGAATCATTTAAGAATTTACTGTTTTTGTTTCAACGTTATATATTTAAAGCTCGTTGAATAAAAGTTAAATTCATTGAAAATTGGAAATCCTAATTTGATTTGCCGTGACATCACAGGTACGCAACTTCCTTAACCCTTGTTTATTTTTAACACGTAGCTACCCCCCCCCTTCCCACTTCCACCTTGCTCCAAAAAATTCTAATTTAATATTTTGATGCATAACGACGTTTCATGGTCCACTAAACCCGAAAAAATTGTTTTTGCAATGCCGTCTGTCTGTATGTCAGCCTAAATATCGGGATAAAACTTGGTATTATCACTTTCTCCCCAAGGGTTTTTGGAATTAGATATTAAACCCAAAATTTAATGGTATCTTACTTGAGTTCCAAAGGTGATAAAAAAATCAATTTTGTCGAAATCCGTTTTAACAATTTTGATTACATATTGCATACAGGCATTGTTTAACATGTACATAGACAAAACCAGAAATAATTTGTGTGACGTCATCAACGGCCTTGATTTATTCCAGTTCAACATTTTAATTTTTGAAAAGAAAGCATTTTTAATTGAGCCACAGACGTCGTTGCTTCCATAAAAAAAATAAAAGAAACATCCAAACGATTATTTTAATAAGTTAGTGTTTCAATGATTTAAAAACACTTATATGAAAGAAATTATTATAAACAAATTGTTTGTTGGGAAAGTTTTGACTGCAATAAATGATAGCAACTCAACATATGAAGACTACAAGGGAAAAAGGGTGAAGATCCGATCTTAACACAAATTGAGTCAGTGCTGCTATCTGTCAGACCTTTATAATGTACAGTACTTTGGATTATGGCTAAGAGATGTCTCTGTAATATTTAAAACTTTTTCCAAGCAATTTCTTTGTTTCTGATTGGGTTTGAGATATTAAAGTTGCTGCTTTGGGAAATGTGTGAAATGTGACTTTGCCCGTTTTCCCCCTTAACATCCATATGGTCTTGCAAATCATATGGTTTGGTGAATGGATGCATGAGAGTAGATATGGTAACTTCTCCTCACTTCAGTTATCAACACTCTTACGCTGGATAACCTGTGTTTGTCCTGTTAGGGAAGAAGAGCAGTTAAGATTATTATTATTATTAGCACCGCGTCTTACTACCCGTTCGGGTTATACGCACTTACGCTAATGTGCAATGGTAGGGTGAGTGTGAGAATTCCTCACATTCACAAGTTGTGATTAATACACATCTTGTCAGAGGTGAAGGAAGGGTTTGGCAATCAGATAAATCTGTGACGGGATCGAGGATTGAACCCCGGACCCTCTGCACAGAAGTCCAACACCTTACCCCTAGACCACCAGGTCACCTAGCAGTTAAGAGAGTATCCCAATAAATTCTTTGGCAGGCCTTGAATTAAGTGAGGTGTGAGGGGATTAACCTGTAGCACCTGGTTTTCCTACCACCCCCCGAGGACCGTTAATGACGACCCTAAATGCAGACCGGCGAGTGAGGGGATCGGGTAAACATCCTGTATGGCCGGTCCGACCCATACAAATTAGGGGGAGATGGTAAGCATTGAGAGCTAAGGACAGTAATTTTACAGTTTTTAAAGCAAAACATATAAAAGTCGACGAAATAAATTTAATATTTATTGAATATAAGCTTGAAATTTAATTTTATGCACGTGGTGATATCAACATTTCTTTAATATCTGTCGAGGGTACCCTCGAATTTAATGACAATTTGTTTCTTCATTTTAAAAGTTTATAATCTAAAGTCACTATACTCGTGACAGATACTCAACAACTATTGATATCACCATAAATGAAGAAAAATTAAAAAAAAAGATGTTGGTATAAAAACTGCAAAAATTCTACCCTTAGCTCGAGTTTTCTACACTCCAACCCTAGGTTTTGTGTTTCCTAATAAACGCACGTATTTAAGGAGCCACATACCTGAATTCTGTGGCGCCTCGCAGACGTATAGATATTTTACTTTATTTAATAAATGGTTTGCAATCAGAAAATATGGTTCACGCCAAAATAATGGTGGTGAAAGTTATCCATCAACATTTCTCAATAGTCTAATAAATATTACATTTTCACTTCTATAATTTAAAACAAAATCATGGTAGGGTGAAACTATCTCATTTTCAACTATGCTTCCCGCAAAATTTAGCGCTTCAGAAAGATATAGGATGTAATGAAGGGGACTGGATAGAACTAGCTCAAGATAGGGATAAGGTGTAATGAGGGGGACTGGATAGCACTAGCTCAAGATATGGATAGGGTGTAATGAGCGGGACTGGATAAAACTAGCTCAAGATATGGATAACGTCTGTCGGGTCCGCTAGTATTTATATAGATTATTTGCGGCTTACTGCTCGATGTATTGATAAGATTGTACCCCGAGCCATAAAAGGTTAGACCACACTGGTTTAAATAATAAGAGCCCTAAATCACAACCACTTCTATTTTTTTTGTACCTGTTCGCTGATATAATGGGTGTCTCTATAAAACATTTCAGCTTGGACTTTAAACCCCTCACACACGAGATCTAAAATAGCCCCAAAACCCACTATCTTCAGATGTTCCAAGCCATCAATTTCATGGCTTCAAAGTTAGTGGTAATTTTATAAGCGTGTGGATATTTTATTCCTCCCATCGAAACACTACTGCAAGCCAAATGGTTTGAAGGTCTTGTTACGTCCGATGTAATTAATTTAAGGGTGCAGGTTTTCCAACTTTTCCGCACCCGAGTAGAAAGAAAGTTAGTTCAACTTTTCGTCAAAAACCACGGAAATGTGGTCAAACTTACTTCCCATGCTACAATTCGGTTTTGAAAGATAATTGGCAAAAAAAACAGAAAAGAAGCGAGAAAAAAAAATAGAAGCAAAAACTATTTTTTTTAAATCCATGATTAACTTTTTTTTAAATAACACAACAATTAGAAATCTATCTATTCAACTTTTAGATTCAATCTTAATACTAGGTTTCTTAATGATAAAATTTATCCTTAAAATACTGATGGTGTGCCTTGGCAATTTTAGTGCCTTGTTCAGTGTGCCGTGAGTTGAAAAATTGCTGGCCTAATAATTAACAGTAACTCTTTCGAGAAATGTAAATAGCCTCTTTCTCTCAGAGTAAACTTTTTTTGCGCATTGCTTCTTAATCCACATTTGAGATAAGCATACTAGTGGAATTGGAATGAGGAATGTAAAATTTAGACAATATGTACCCACTTTTACTTAGAGGGAAAATGGGAAACTATCTAATGAAAACAACCCTCCCTGATTCGAACTTAAAACAATCTGTCACACTCACAGGAAAACATTCAAATACAAACTTGTCCTATAATTTACCCACCTTCCAATGAGGGTTGGACAAAAATAAGCTGCAGTTTTATCGACAGTAATTTATATTTTAGGGTCCAATCCTTTTACCTAAATACTTTCATATGTCAGCTATTTGATGTACCCGACAAAAGTGGTCACGTGGACAAATTTGTCAGTCTAGTATTTTCTAGTTTACCGCCAATGTGGGGGCTGGAGTTCGAATCCCAGCTGGTGGTGTACTAAGATGATTTTTCCTAACACTAACATAACATGACTTTTAAACAAACCTAACACTTCATCTCTGTTAAACCTATAAATATAATAATTGGATACTGCCACCTGTAATCGAACTAGGTTCTCTCAAACTTGTGGATGACTCAACCTAAATACTTCTTACCCCACACCTTTCCTCCTAACCCTTCACTTCAGAAAGCCTAAGGGCTTTACAGAAGACAATTTTAATACTTAGGCTACCCGCTTCGGTGTCCGCATGGAATGAGGCGTCACTCTTGAAATAGATCAAACTTATATTGATGGAGAGATCGGGGTTAGAATCCCTGTCAGACGAAGGGGTTTTTTCCTAAATGGTTTTCTACTCTACCTCCACGCAAATGTGAGTAGACTTTCTCACTCATCCTTCCTCATCTCTAACACATTGTTGTAGTTAGTATAAGATAAGTATAACTCGAATTGGTAGTAAGACGCGGTGCTAAAAGGTTAAAAGTCTTCCGACTTAGGGCCAGTTTCATGGTAAGATAGAGTAGGATGCCTCAAGTGCGGCGCTACACTAAATACAGGATGACACCTAACTAAACTCGAATGGAATGGGTCAGCCTTGCATGTGAAACTGGCCCATTCCATTCTGGACTAGGTAGGTGTTTTCTTGTATTTAGTATAGCACCACACTTGAGACGTACTAAGTCTGACTATGAAACTGGTCCATTCCATTCTGGACTAGGTAGGTGGCTTCTTGTATTTAGTATAGCACCACACTTGAGACGTACTAAGTTAAATTAAAACTGGTTCTTTGAATTACGAAGGGACAGAAGGTCTATATGTTTTAGAGAAGAGTGTACAGTGAGTGCCCGACATCATAATCGATGTAGCGGATAATACTCTACGTTGTAATTCTTTGGCTGAAATATTAACACCAAATAAAACATGACATATTAATCTTTTTCATATGTGTTTATTCTCAGTTTTACATTTGTGATGAATAAAGAAGCTTTTTTTAAAACTATCTGTAGCTAACCATTTTAAACTAGACTTTTTTTAATTAAAAAATATCATTGTAGACTCAAACAGTGATTTGTTTGAAATAAACAAACTAGGCTTCAACTGAAAGATGATCTGCTTTAGTGGCCGAATGGTTTAAGGCGTCACTCTCGCATTAGACTAGATTGTCGATTGGGGGAGGATCGAGGTTCGAATCATGGTTGGGTGTACTGAGGTTTTTTCCAATATGGTTTTCCACTTTCCCTCCACGCAAATGGCGACTCCACTTCCTCTAAATATAACCTTTCTAATCCCTGAAACCATTATCGTAATTAGTAGATTAGCGTATAAATCAAACCGGTAGTAAGACACGGTGCTTGAAAATAATAATGAACAACCCCACAGGGGGAGGGGGGAGGGGATAAGGGGATCCCCCATGCCAATATAATAATCTTGCCGTGCCACGTGTGGCACGCACATCATAACTTCACCAGCCATCCCGTGGACCTCTAAGCTTACCGTAAGTTTATATGATTTCTATTAAAATTAAAATTTAGTTTAAAAACCAAGAACTCTAGATGATTACAACCGTCCCTCCATGAAAATGAGGGTGCAGTTCCTCAAAACCCCCTCACTCTACCCTCTCTCTTAGATATATCCATTAGTGGTATATGTGTGCTTTTGTGTTTTTTTATCACCGCGTCTTACTACCCGTTCGGATTATACGCACTTACGCTAATGTGTGATGGTAGGGTGATTGTGAGATGAAATGAAGGACCTACAGTTTAACGTGGAATCCGAACCACGGTGGAGGCCTGTCATTCCTCACATTCACAAGTTGTGATTAATACACGTCTTGTCAGAGGTGATGGAAGGGTTTGGCAATCAGATAAATCTGTGCCGGGACCGAGGATTGAACCCAGGACCCCCAACACAGAAGTCAAACACCTTACCCCTAGACCACCAGGTCACCCCATGTGTGTACTAATTACGCTGATGGTTTTAGGGATTGGGAAGTTATATTTATAGGAAGTATACCCACATTTACGTAGAAGAGAGTTGAAAACCATTTAGTAAAAATCACCCTCAGTATACCGGACCGAGATTCGAACCTTCTTGATCTCACAGTCATCGGCAGTCTAGTCTACTCAGTGAGTAGCGCGCTAGACCACGAGACCACGCGGCCACCAAAGCGGATAGCAAGGGTGTTAAATTTAATAGTAAAAAAAATCAGAAAATTATGTTGGAAGAAATATTAGGCTTATGGTTGATTTATAGTGAAAAACTCACTTCGATGTCTGAAAGGCGCTACTCTTGCATTAGACTAGACTCCAATAACGTGGAGATCGAAGTTCGAATCCCGGTCGGGTGTACTGAGGGTGGTTTTACTAAAAAAAAAAAAAATCCGCTCTCCCTTTAAACTAATGTGGGTACAATTTTTCTAAAATCAACCTTCCTCATCCCTAATATATTGGCGTAATTAGTATTAGGACACAAGGACGTATAACCCAAACGATAGTAAGACAAGGCGGTAAAAATAAAATTAAAACCATGGATAAAATTCCACGTGTCATTTTATAGGTATTTTATATCTATCAAAAGAGACAGCTTCAGATCATATGACTTGACGTATGAATGTTTGAAAGTATATTTAGTTACTTTCCAAGCTGTCAAATAAGCTCTCTTCTTATGAAAATTGAACTATATTTCTATTAAAAATTAAATTTATTTTGAAAAACAAGAATTATCGTGCGTGATTAATAACTGTGGTTTTCTTATGATCACTCTACACGAATGTGGGTGCATTTTCTCAACGCTACCTCGCTAAGTACCACCTCTTAGATAAAATTGTAAATGACCACGATAATAAACTTAATACAAACATTTTTAAAAGAAATATTGTGCTCTTGAAATCTATTGTAATGTGTTGTTTATTTCGTATAAAAAAAACACCAAAAAAAACAGGGAAATGTTCTGAATATAGCAGAGTCATGAATTTAAAGTAGAAATGCATATTGTGTTAGCACGTACTAATAGGATTTCATCTCTTACGATAAAACTAACACCCAAGCTAATGGGATGGAAAAGAATGAATTGCGTTTGTCGTACATCTTTAAGAGAAAAGTTTTCCACTCAATTGTTTGTTCCAAGGAGGGGAAAACCTCCAGATAAAATACCACGTGTGCCTTTTAGAATGAATTTTCATCTATGTTGCAATACAAGTGCTTATGTACTAATAACGATAGTGTGCTTAGGATGAGTAAGGCTAGATTTAGAATAAGTGTACCCACATTTGTATAGATGGAGGGAGGGAAGAGAGAGAAATAATGGATAATAGTCTAAGGAATACCACGTTTAGAACAAACAAACGGAGCTCGAACCTAAATCTCCTAGTCAACAGCAGTCGAATCTATTGCTAAATTAAAGTCTTGTGGATTCACGCGTTCGCCGAAAAAAAAAATACAGTCTCGTCGGATATTTTGAGATTTGAAATAACATGCATACATACATACATACCTACATTTATATATCTATCTATACATACATACACATATACATATATATACACATATATACATACATATACATACATATATACATGCATATACATACATATATACACACATAAACATAAATATACACATATATACATACATATACATACATACATTTATATATCTATCTATACACACATATATATATATATATACATATATACATACATATATACATGCATATACATACATATAATACATATACATATATATACATGCATATAAATACATATAATACATATACATATATATACATGCATATAAATACATATAATACATATACATACATGCATATAAATACATATAATACATATACATACATACATACATACATACATATAATACATATAATTACATATAAATACATATAAATACATATAAATACATATACATACATATACATACATATACATACATATACATACATATACATACATATACATACATATACATACATATACATACATAACATACATACATACATATACATACATATACATACATATACATACATATACATACATATACATACATATAAATACATATACATACATATACATACATATACAAACATATACAAACACATACATACATACATACATACATACATACATACATACATACATACATATACATACATACATATACATACATACATACATACATACATACATATATACATACATACATACATACATACATACGAGTTGTGTGTAATAGTGGCCATCTTAAGGACATTGTTTGGCAAAAATGAATAATTCAAGGGTATATATTTTGTTGTTAATTTAAGTTTAATTTGAAGCCTCTAGTAGTTGAAGTAGTAAATATTATATAGTGTTATTAAATGTGTCAACACTTTTTACCCCAACCTGTATTATTATTTTTAGGGATGGGCTGAATTCTCGATTTTAATAATCCGAGTAGCCTTAAAGATAAGAGAATTTAAAGGCATAGTCCCTTATTATTATTAATATTAATTTTTTTTTGTTTTGTCTTTTGTGTTCGTACTACGCCCTGGTTAGATCTAAAATAGAATAGGTTAAGTGCTGCGAGGTTATGCCTCAAATATTTAAATTTACATTATTCTGACTTATTTTTTGCTTATTGTCACGTCTTTTTAAATACTTATGCTCTACTACTCTCTAGTTATTTTTAATTCTTGTCATTCTTATCTTCTATTTTTTCGTAACTATTCATCAGTAAACATAATTATCTAGCTATTATTGTTCATATTATTTTCTCGTGTAATTATACGTATTTGTAAGGTACGTGTGTACTTTTTAGTGCTGGCCTGTCATAGGTCTCACGACTATTGACCCCACTATGATAAAGAATATAGGAAATTATTATTACTATTTTTTTATTATTATTATTATTATTATTATTATTATTATTATTATTATTATTATTATTATTATTATTAACAGGGTTGTGTATAATATTCATAATGTGTTTCTATGAATTACTAAAAGTGTATTATGATAATATTTTAGCCTAATTTATTCAAACAATATGTTAATTTTATTTTAAATAATATGAGTAGCTAGTTAAGGATGTAGAATAAATGTCCTTCGTTTATTTCAATAATGCCAAATTAATTTTTATATCGCTGTAAACTTCCCTTATAAATTTGTGCATCAAGTAATATACTTTATGATATGAACTTTAAACGTAAAATAAAATTTGTAAGGTAAGATATAAAAAAAAAAGAAACTTGAAGGATAAAAGAGAAACCGTACCAAAAAAAAGAGGGGTGGGGGGTGGAGTGCAACGAACAAAATCTTGAAAGGAACAGCAAGAGAAAGTAAAATAATATTCCACCGTCATAAGTCTTATATAAAGCTTAGCATCAGCGATTCGGGAAAGAAGGTAGACGTAACTGGACTTTACATTCTGTAGCCTTATTTCTCTTCTCGTTTCAAGATTTACAGGAAGGAGGAAGTAAAATAAAAAACCAAGAAATATAGAACTTAAAAGAAACAGTAAAACAGTCAAAGAAACTAGAGCTAACGTTTTCTAACCAAGGAGCTAAATTCGGGGAAAGCAGGGAAAGTAATCTAAAGAGTGGTAAGGGGTGGTGTTCATCTTAAGAGTAGAGAAGACGATCTCTCCCGTTGCACTTGAAAATTGGGACTATCTGCTGCAACGTAATGAAATAAATATAGTAGTTTATTTTACACCCAGCGTGGATAGAACCCGCCTTGTACCTGTACATGTCGTCTCGTTAAAATCTAGGTGTCTTTAATACATTCCTAGAAAGCGCGGCAGCTTTGTGATCATTCCTCCATGCACTAATCTGGAGGAAGTCCTAAAAGGTAATAAAACTCTATATCGCTCAATTCGAGGACAAGACCGTGCCTGGCTCTGTCTGTCCCTTTTATATACTAAAACAGAAGTGGTATCCTCGATTCCTTTGTCTCTCGAGTCCTTTGTTTCCCAAGTCCTTTTTTATCGAGTCATTTGTTTCTCGAGTCATTTGTTTCTCAAGTCCATTGTTTTTCGAGTCCTTTGTTTCCCAAGTACTTTTTTTCATCGAATCCTTAGTTTCTATAGTCATTTGTTTATCGATTCCTTTGGTTCTCGAGTCCTTAAATTCTAGAGTCCTTTGGTTCTCGAGTCCTTTGTTTCTCAAGTCCTTTGTATCTCAAGTCACTTATTTTTAGAGTCCTTTATTCTAAAGTCCTTTGCTCCTCAAATCCTTGTTTCTTCAAAGCTTTGAGTTCTCAAATCGTCGTTTCTTCTCGTGTTTTTCAAATCCTAATTTCCTTGAATCTTTGGTTGATGATGGGAAAGGAGGAATGTTTTCTACGAGACCTTTTATAGCGTCCGCTGTACAAAACGCGTCGTACCGTATCATGCCGAAAAATGCAGTGCTCCCCTTTTACATGAGCGCACTCTTCGTACGGTCGATCACTTAGAGCTCGACACTAACACCACCCCCTCCCCATTAAAAACAACCCCTCCGTCTATCCCTCTCTAAATCCCACAGAGCTGCTGATTTTTTACTATATTTTTTTTTTACCTTGTGAAGTTAAACGAAGTGGAATTCTACTATCTATTTTTTTATTTCGCTCGTTTGATCGTGTGAATGTATGCGTGGGTTTTTTTTTGTCAGTACCACCGTCACTTTTAGTCGGTAAGTTTTATGATTTTCCAACCATTGCGTCGAGTGGTCAGAGAGTTTAAATCTGCGAGTAAATGGCCCCTTAACTCAAGGTGAAGGAAAAATTTTACTCCTCTTTTTAGTTAATGATATATTTGGAGCAAGTATTTAGGTTATCATCGTGCGTTCCAATACAGTCCAGTATTAGGCCCTTATCTTATGTGGTATGTTACAGTATTATTATTATTATTATTATTATTATTATTATTATTATTATTATTAGTTTGTCACTGTATTTCACTACCCGTTTGGGATATACGCACGAATACTAAATTACGTAGTTTTTTTAAAAAAATTATTTAAGAATGTGTGGTCTTTGTCTCAATCTTAAAGTTTGGAAGATGGTTCAGTATTTTATTTACTTATTTAAGGTATTTGACATGCACTTTCTGTGCCGGCTGATGATATTAGTACACCAGAATTTCTTTGAGCGGGAGTGAAAGGGCCTACTAAGTTTGCCAGGAAAGGTATTTGTACACAACCTCCTGCAGGGTTCTTTATCACGCCCCAATCGACATGGGAGCGACGGCTTTACTTCCGCTCCGAAGGAAGTTGTGCTACGGATTTTTTACCGCTCAAGAATAATCCGTTAACCCCGGTTGGATTTGAACCCACGAATATCCGCGGTCCTGAGGTGAGCTATTTACCCTAACCGAGGTCGATATTGTTGAACTAAATTTGTTGAGCATCACGTCTCGCTATCCGTTTGGGCTATCCTCACATTTACACTATTGGGGTAAGTATGAGGAGGGTGATTTTAGAGGAAATGTTCCCAAGTGGTAGGAGAAATAACACCCACCTCCAAGAAACTTGGCTGATATTCGGACCCCGACCTCCCCGTTACCGTAAATCCAAATAAGATTAAACTGATGTCTTATCTGCGTGTCCACTAGTGCGAGCTGATATATATATATATACAGATATAGTGTGAGCTGATATATATATATATACAGATATAGTGTGAGCTGATATATATATATCAGCTCGCACTAGTGGACACGCAGATAAGACAGATATGTAGATAAGTACTTATATATATTTAAATAATATTATATAAAAATTAAATGTTGTTTGTTTGTTGCTCAATCGTGCCCGAACCACTGTACCGATTTTGCTGAAATTTCGCAAGGATATAACTTGGGACGTCCGGTTAACATATAGGCTATCTATTTTATATTAAAATCCAATTAATTGAGGTTTGTTCATATATTCTTTATTAAACCACGCGATCAATTGATGTATTCTCCTATTGAATTTAGAGTTCATATTTTTCTGTCTTATTTGAATTTCAAATCAATTGCAATCCAATAAGTAATTTATTACAGAATACATTTCTATCTTAAATCCAAAGAGAAACTATTTTTTGTTGGTTGTTTTGTATTCACATTAGAAGGCAAATCGTGTTTCTTTTACGGATAAAATTTGCTCATAGGTAAACGTTTCGTATATTTTATTTCATTTGATGCTACATTTACATAGATAAATATTCAAACAAATAGATTAATAATTCTCCCACTAAAATTAGCTTAAACTTCAGAGTAAACAAAGAAATAATCAAATAAAATGGTATGTACATTTGTGTGATAACAATTTAACTTCATAACCAAGAAACTTTGCAAAGAAAATTAGGGCTGTATTAAGATTCCACTTTAGGCGGTTTTTTATTTAGACCTTAACAACATGGGTTGCCTAACTGCCAGTGCGGGTTACTTCGAAATCCAGAAATTCTTCACATACTTAACATGATTCAGGATTATGAAATATAGAATTTGTTTATTTTTTTATGTATATATATATATACTCTTTTGTGACCCGGACATTCTGTATATCTAGGATTTATTATATTTACCCTTACATTATATTGTAAGTTTGATTCCTTGAATCATGAGATAAGGTAGTTTATAATGTGACACAGGCAATTTTTTTATCTTTAACATAATATATTTAAAGCCTTACACCCAAGACTGCGTGACTATTGACAAGGTTTTTTCAAAACCAAGAAAAATTACAAGCTGAAATTTAGAATAGGCCTGCCTATAAAACTTAAGGGCTTATTTTATTTTACTTTTTTATATAGGCCTATTTTACTCAAGTATGGGTTTAGTGGACTCAGTTGTATTGAACTACCGCCTACAATAAACCTAATTAATTTGTCCCGATCCACATACATTTCAATATAAGTTAAAAAGTTCGTTTATTATGAACCATAAAATTGAACCTAAAAACTAAAGCGACCAAGAAAAAATGTAATTTTAACTGTAGCTCTTTGAAAACCTTTATTGGTGCTCGAACTAAAGACTTGAAGAAACTGTCTCTCTACAAGAGTTCTCATTTTGACAACACGATCAAATGAAATCATGGAAGGGGAAGTGGATGAAAGAATGAATGTAGACAACAATTACACTCCCTCACCCCCCACCCCTAAAGCTTGATTCAGATGTTCACCGAAAATATAAAGCAGAATATGCTTAAGTAGAGCAGAAATTCACACACTGTATGTTGACCCATGATGCATTGCGACACCAACTTAAAACAGCTAATTTATCAACATATTTTATTTTATAAAGGATAAACATCTATCTTAGATCGTTGTCCCGATATAAGTTCTAAAATTATAACGCTGTGTAATGGCACAATCCAATACATCGATACACACGCTTACCATTAATGGGTTATTACAAATTTCCTCACAAAGGCCAACGAAGCTGTCTGCTTGATGTTGGCTCTACAGCATATGTGATGTTATATACACATGTGCACTAATTTGTGCCGAATTAAGTACTAGTTCTCATTCATCAAAATATCCTAAGATTATGCAGTGACTCAAGTGTTTGATGAGAAAATACTTTTTTCGTTGAAACTATATAATATGTAGTTTACTTGCCTAGCGCGCTACATTCACAGAAGACTATACTGCTGATAATGAGGAAATCGGGGTTCGATTCCAGGTGGTTTTTCCTAAATGGTTTTTCCATCCCCAAGCAAATTCAGGTACACTTCCTCTAAATATAACCTTCCTAATCCCTAAAAACCATTAACGTAATTATTACAGTTTCGTTCAGTGAGAGGATTAATAAGTTCTTATATGCAATATAATTTTACTACTAAAACATTAAAATTAGCTATTTATTTTTTACCAATGAAATAAACAATATAAGTCTATGGTTCCGTAGTAGACCACAAAATATTTTCCTTCACTGGAGTACATCCACAAGTATAGCCACTCCTGCAATAAAGGATTAATATTTTTTTATCATAGCTTCTTACTACCCATTCGGATTATACATTTATGTACTAATTACGTTAATGATTTTAGAGATTAGAAAGGTTTTGTTCAGAGGAAATACACCCGAATTTGCGAGCAGGAAGGGTGGAAAACAATTTTGTTAAAACCACCCTCAGTACACTGAACCTATATTCGAAACTTAATCCCCTCGTCATCAGCAGTCTAGTCTACTGCGAGAGTAGCAAGGGTACCCGCAGAATTATTCTCCATGGGGGGGNTGAAAAAAAACACACTACAGAAGGGTGTCCGGGGGCCCTCCCCCGGGAAAATTTATTAAATTGAAGCCTCAAAAGAAGCTTTTTAAAGCAATCCTTGTCTCCTGAAAAAAAGATACAAACTTAAGAGAAATGTTTCAAATTCATCCTAATTCGTGAGATGACACTTGACCTTGACGATTTGAATGAGGAATGCTGGTGGAATTGCTCGCGCATGCGCCAAACAATCACCCCTAATGTTAGCAGGTGGCCTAGTGGTGGGTGCTGGTAATTAGTTTATTGGTTATATTCTATAATAGCTCTCTGATTGTTGGCTGGGGGCACTGTTTGAGCTCTAGTGTTGGGGGGATTAGCCTAATTTTACAATTATACAACCTCAGAATCTCAGGGGGGGACAGTTGGCTCCTTGTCCCCCTGCGGGTGACCCTGAAGTGTAGCGGGTTAGACCAAGCGGCCACCGAAGCGTTTGATTAATATTTTAACATAGTTTAAGATTTGGTCACTTTTCCCTGTGGTTAACGTTATAAAATAAAAAAAAGAACAAAGTTACTTTATATATTCGCCGTGCGAAGAAAGGTTACATCAATTAATATAAATGTACTTGTAAATTTGTGCAGTTCTTGAATCGGGAAAATTTCTGGTCATTCCGTGAAGTATCCTCTCTTCCTGACCATTTCATGAACTGGGCAAAAAATATTCCAGTTCATGAATTTTGAAGCTCAGTTCATGAACTGAGCAGTTTCAATCCTAGCACAATTCATGAACTGTATGAGTTGTGTTCCCTGTCCGTAAAATGGATAAACGAAAAACAGGTTTACGCTTAAATTTAATGCAATTTGTAACAATTATAGATTGCAAGGTTATGTTAAGTTAGGTTGGGTTAGTTTAAAATAATATCTTGAAACTAATTTCAGTTTAACTTGTAGTAGTTAGTATAATAAGTTCCAGTTCATGAAATGGGCAAGTACAATTTTTGCCCAGTTGCCCAAGCGAAGAAGCCAGTTCACGGAATGATCAGAAATTTGCACAGTTGATTAAATGGGAAGTTCCACTATTAGGGTGTAACATATATATTTAATTTTTATTTTACTTGTCCAGTGGTAAAATTCTCCATTAATTCGAGAGAGTGGTCATTTGGAACAGAATTTCCGTCAGTTTTTCAACCTCCTTTTATATACATATATATATGTATATATATATATATCAAACAATTAACGTGGTGGTAGCGGGAAGAACTCATTTCCTTCTATTCATACGGGAACGTCTAAAATTAAACCGCAGCAAGTTTACGCCTTTACGCTCGCGGCTCTAAAATTCCTTTATCCTGCCAGAAGTCTGGACGTTATACCTCCAGATATATAAGTAGTCCATTGTGGGAAGAGCACACATAATGTTGACATTAGCCTCGCCAAACGTTTACCGCGCTGCTCTATTTACAATGGGAGGGGGGGAATGATAAACGCTTCGTGTTATTCATGTAAAAAGAGCTGTAATTTATTATGTATCACCTTCTTTTTTTTTTTATTACTGGAGCATCATGTGTTCTGAATGCCTGTAATTTTTTTATTCTTTTAAATATTTCTATCTAGATTCATTGAGTGAGACACAAAATGAGGATGCATATATATATAATCCCTTTTTTTCCGCGCACAATCTCTTTCTTTCGCACACAATCTCTTTCACTTGTACATACTCTTTACTCACACATACTCTTTCTTTCACAAACGATTTCTTTCTCTGCCTTTCCCCTTACACATAATATTTTTCTTCCACGCGTAATCTTTCTTTTTCGAACACTATCTCTTTTACTAGCACTGTCTCTTTTTATCGAACACAATCTCTTTCTCTCGCATGGTTTTTATTATTCAAACACAATCTTTATCTTGCATGGTCTATTTCTTTCACACACAATCTCTTTTTATCGCATGCAATCTCTTTCTCTCGTATAAAATCTCTTTCCTTTGTAAACAATCTCTTTTTATCGTACACTTGTTTTTTTTTGTTTTTTTGCTCGCTCACACAATCTCTTTCTCTCGCACACATACTTTTTTCAACCACACACTATATAACTTTACATAAACACATATACTTCTATTTTAAACATATGCACCTTCTCAAACAAATACCGTTTTTCACATTCTCAAACACACGCACACGTTCTCTAAAATACCATGTTAGTTTATTGTAGCTATTTTTTAATTTAATTTAATTTTAGCACTGCATCTTACTACCCATTCGGGTTATACGCTTAAGTACTAATTACACTAATGGATTAGGAATTGGGAAGGTTGAATTTAGAGGAAGTGAACCCGCATTTGCGTGGAGGGAGAGTGGAAAACCATTTAGGAAAAACCACCCCCCAGTTCACCCGACCGAGATTCAAACCTCGAACTCCCCGTCCTCAGTGGTCTGGCTCAACACGACTGGCGCGTTAGCCAACTTCGCCACCGCGGCGGGTGTGTAGCTATTTAGTTTGCTGCTAAGCCAAGGAGTTACTTTGCTCGAACTTGTCCTTTGATAGGGCGGTTATCCTCTGGTACCAAAAGGGAACCCAATAGGTCAAAGTGAAAGAAGCGTCTTACGTTGGTTTGGGCATGTTGAGAGGATGAGTGTGGATCGAGTGACGAAGCAAATATATGAAGGTAGAGTGTGTGGATCAAAAGGAAGTGGTAAGGCATGTAAGATGTGGCTAAATGTGTTAGAAGAATGTGGGGGAAAAGAGAAACGTTAAGAGTTTTAAGAATAAAAGAGCATATATGACTCTGTGTATGGATGTTGTGGAAGTGAAGGAAATATGCAAGTGTAGGAAAGTGTGGAGCAAGTTGGTGAGGATGGACCAAGTACGGAGTTGTTTTTCGAGTTTTATGCTCAGTTCCTTGCCTGACCATGGCATGTATATATGTATGTATGTATATATATGTATGTATGTATATGTATGTATGTATGTATATATATGTATGTATGTATGTATGTATATATATGTATGTATGTATGTATGTATGTATGTATCATAAGGTGGGGAGGAAGCTATGTGAGCTAAAGGTCAGCATTTTTGAAGATTTCATAAATAAATATCGTTCATTGGCAAAATAAATAAAATATTGCTTCTCTAGTACCATGTTTAGTTTAGTTTTCAAAATAATCTCAACATTTTTCTTGAATCTCTTTCATGAGAATTACGTATTTGAAAAAATAAATTCTGAAATTAAAAGAAAATATTACTTGTTTCGAGTTCTAATATATCCATGGCAAATATTCAAGAACGGTTTAGATTACTATAATTATGTAGAAAATAAAACTAAACGTACCGGTATTTATCAAAGCGGTATTTTATTACTTTAAAAATGTAATAACTTTAATAATACAAAGCTCAACATACGATCCCTTGCATCCCACCAAACAAAAAATTATGGTTTATTTATTAATTGAAAGTACAATCATTTGTAGTAACTATTGATTTTTAATTATGTTTAATTTTCACCTTGCTCTGCTTCTTACCAACAGTCTGTGCTTTACAAATATCTCCGCTATTTTGTTACGGAGGAGTAAAGTAGAATTTAGAGAGAATAAACTAGCATTTGCTTACAGGTAAAGCGGGAAACAATTCAGGAAAATAATAGCTTACTACACCCAGTCGGGACTCAATCCTGGAACTCCCCCTTTTACCCGACACTGTCAAACAACACAAGACAAGACTGATGCGAGAGTAGCTTAGAAGAAATGCACCAGCATTCGCGCGACGATTTGATGGTAAAACCGAGCTTATAAGTCGCATGAGGGAGACATGACCCAGTTCAACCGGTGCAGGAATGAGCCCTGCCTCCCTTAGTTTGAAGCCAAGCAAGGTTATAATATTTATTGCGCCAGGGCTAGCTGTATACTTACCATCCAACGCGTCACTGGCCAGTGCCAGTGACTGGGAGATGGCAATTCGATTCCCGGTCATGTGAATCAGAGATTTTTTTACTAAATGGTTTCCCACCATCCCTCCACGTAAATGCGGATACATTTACTCTATAATTATAACTTCCTTAGTCCTGTTCCTTTAGAATAATACTTACATGCTTACAACCTGAATGGTTACTAAGTCACTGTGGAAAACGTAACAATTTATTGTATACTTAGGTTAGACACCTTAATCAATCAGTAATGTGACCCCATTGTCAGGATAAGGGTCATGGGATCGATTCTCAGTGTGGCCAATAAACAAGATATAAATTAATTTATTAAATTAAATGTTGAAAATGTATAATATAATCACTTTGAATTAGTAGGTAATAGTTTTTATATATTTTTTAACATTCTAAACCTCATAATTTTTTTTAATATTAATTGTTCAAATTTGTTTACTTAAGATTGGTACAAATTACCTTTTCTATATGACTTGTGTCTGCCGAGGAAATAAATAGAGCAGAGTATGGATATTTCATATTTAGTCTTTTTGCATTTCAATTGTTTGTATTATATGTAATCAACATTCTTTAATTCATTTTTATTATGAAGCTTCCTGGGATCTTGCGGAACATTTTTTATAGGCTACCACGGAACAACAGTAGTCCAAGGACCACACTTTGAGAAACACGGTCTTAGACCATGTAGCTTCCGAAGCGGTTATTACTAGAGTTAAATTAGTTTCTAAGTAATGGGCTGAAAAATAGGTCAGTCCATAAAATGTGTGGTAAATACCCCAAACAGAAATATGGCATCTAGCTTGTAAGTCGTGTGCAGTGTTTATGATGCGTACTTTAAATAAGAATTCAAGTAAAATAAAACATATATTTGCAATATAGCTTAAAATAAGTCTCTCTTCTTGTTTTAGAAGTTAAAAAAAACCTGGGGAAAAAAAAAAGTTGTGCCGATATTTTTAGTTGTTCTCTATTTTCAAGGCTCGTGGAGGAGACAGTAGGCATTCATCAATGCTCTGTTCTCGTTTTCCCGGTCCGTTACTTTCCCTCTAACCTCCCCCTTGCCAACGAAAACCAACCCTTACGTCCCGTCAACCTCCCTTTCACCAGTAATTTACGTTCCAAATTACACTCGAACTGTTGGTAAAGAACCAAACTCGCTAGATTCCCCGCAGAAGTTTTGGCGACATTCCCCCTAAACCTCCTCCCTCCATCCTCCCTCATCCGGACCCCACGAATGATTGAGGTTTCTTGAAGTATTTCTGCTCCTCCGAACAATTCACCGATCAAAGAGTTTATTTCTCAAAGATAGAAACAATTTTTTATTTACGGTTGTGGGACCAGCTTCTGTGGTCTAACGGGTCTTCAAGGAATCATTCTCGCAATAGACTGGACCTGCCGATGACGATCAGATCAAGGTTCGAATCCCGGTCAGGACTACTAAGAGAGGTATTTTCATAAATGTTTTTCCACTCTATCTCCACGCAAATATGGGTATAATGCTTCTAAAGTAAACCTTTCAACATTACTGAAACATTAATTAGTGCATATGCGTAAAAACCGGACGGGTATTAATTAAGACACGGTGTTAAAAAAATATTAAAATATATATTTATTTAGGTGTGTTGTGTGCTTGGTGGATTGAGCAGCCTTACACCTCAACATATAAGACAGCCTTGAGAAGTCACCTCTTCAAATACCTGAAACTAAGCTCCACTTCCCCACATTATAACGAATTGGAGTAACTCACCCTGACAGAGATTTTACACCAATTCGAATTAAAAGAGTGAAGTCGATACATCTCAGTTCTCTATGGAGAATAAAAATGCCCTTGAAGTGTAAGGAAGTATTTTACAGGGCGTAATTTGTACCCATTGTCACGCATGCAGCAGAAACATGGAGAGCGAATGTAAGAGAGACAAAGGAAAGTGATAGTAATGAAGTTTGTGAGGAGCATGTTAGCTGTCACGAGGAGAAACAAGATTAGGAATGAAGTTATCCGAGTACAAGGAGTATATGAGGTAGTAAAGGAAACAATACTGAGATGGTATGGGCATGTAATGAGGACGGATACAGAGAGGATGCCCAAGAAAATTATGGAAATGAAGGATGTAGAAAAAATACCGCGAGGGAGGTCAAGAAAGAAACGAAAGGAGCAAATAACAGAAAGTGTGCAAGTGAGAGGAGAAGAATGAAAGCAATTAAGGGTGGAAGAATGGTGGAAAGATAGAGGAAGCTGGAGGCATTTTAAAACTTGTGAATGTGAGGAATGCCAGGCCTCCACCGTGGTTCGGATTCCACGTTAAACTGTAGGTCCTCCATTTCATCTCACAATCACCCTACCATTACACATTAGCGTAAGTGCGTATAACCCGAACGGGTAGTAAGACGCGGTGCTAATAATAATAATAATAATAATGGAGGCATTTTATTAAACTGACCCAGCCACAGGCTGGAAATAGTTGATGATGATGATGATGATATCCCCATTTTAAAATTTCCACCACATTTTAATTCTTCCCAATGACATTAACACCAGAAACACTATCAATAAAGTGATTATAAAGCAATAACAGTAATTACAGTTATCTTCTCACATTCACGTATAGACTTCAGCGCTAGGTGGTCGAATGTGTCACTAAATCAGTGTCTGCTGTAGACCAGATTTGTCATTACTTCAATATTACGTAAAAAGATTTTTAAGAGTACATTCAATAGTCTGAAACTTCAATCTCTACTTACATCCTTATATTACCCCTCCTTCAACCCCTAGGATTTGAGCGCTCCCTCCCCTCACTATAACAGCTTGACAATGAGTAGTTCACCCTGCTAGACTGCTTGTTTACCTTCCTTCCTCTTGGTACCTGAGCGCTCCCGCCCCTCACTATAACAGCTTGACAATGAGTGGAGTAAAAGGTCGTCAATAATTAGTTTGGTAACTTCAATTTATACGTTCACATCAAATGCTTACAGATACACACTAATCTTTATTTCATTGAAAAACCTAACCTAACCTAACCTAACCTAACCTAACCTAACCTAATCAACAGTCAAAGAGCCAGGTGCGATGAATCGATGTACTTTGACCTCTTCAATACCTCTTGACGGGTGATGAGTCGATTTGAAATATCCACCCTCCTAAACAAAAAGATGCGATAAACTGATCTACGCCGGTGAAAATGGTAAGGTCGTGAGGAAAGTAAGAAAAGTGCGCCCACATGACCTTGTTAACATTATTTAGGTGAGACAGACAAGGTCATGTGGGTGCACTTTTCTCACCTATTAGTGTGATGATTCATGCGAGGGCAAAGTTTTCCCTTTTTATGGGGGAAGGTGCAATTTTCCCGGACGCAATTTTCCCGACACCACTTATTTAGTTTCTAGCAATACTTACCCTCTCTAGTGTCTACATACACACAACTACTGTAATACACATATCACTCTTATTTTCCCCTCAATCAGCATTGATTAATTTTTATCAACTAAATATTTTACGAGTAGAACCTACTTCAAAAAAACATTTCTATATGCACTCTAATAATCCAAAAGGAAATGAAAAACAAAATAACATGAACCGGGGCAGATACAAATCAATATTTGTAGTATAGCAATGCTACAGTTTATTTTATAAATTATTTAAGAATTTGTGATTTTTTCCTCAGTCTTAAAGTTTGGAAGATCTATCAGTAAACGTGAACTAAATTTGTTGAGCATTCCGTCACGCTACCCGTTTGGACTAACCTCATATTTACACAGTTGGGGTAAGGATGAAGAGGGTGAGTTTAATAGAGGGAATGTTCCCAAGGGAAAAGAGAGGAGTAAGAACATCTAGGAAAGAAGGACCCCTCCCCCCACTGCTCCCTAAGAAACCCGGTTGAGATTAGATGCCTAACTTTCCTGTAACCGGCCAATCAAACAAGACGAAGCCTGCGTGTCAGCCGTTGCGAGGCATACTACATATAACCTTTTGTGTTTGGTGCTGTTGCATTTTCACAACGGGTTTAGTTATTTTTTATACGTTTTTTTAATTAAAGGTAATTAGGTTGGATCCCTTCCAAATGTTCCTCAATGTTGTGAATATGCAACGGTGCTAGTCGTGATGGCATACGCGTTCATTGCCGCCGTGTCTATAAAATAAAATAATACAGTAATAATGTAGAAGTAATTAACTAGTAATTTTGTAACACAGTAAAATATAAAATAATGCCTTACAATATTGTGTTATATTTCTTCTACTAATAAGCTATGTTTTTGTAACAGTTTAACATTATTGTAATTTTATTTGTTTAAATAAAATTTACAAAAATACAATTTTATGCAATTATGTATTTAGTAATATTGTTTCAATAATATTATTATGTATTAAAGTACGTGTTTTTTTTAATTATTTAGAACACTATAGGATCTTGCAAAACTGCAACGGCGCCAGTCCTCCTTTTTTTTTTTAGCACCAGTCCCCGTGGACATGCTAAATCGTATCTTTACTTGCCGCTCCGTAGGGGAAAAGCTACATTTTTTGTGTGTGTTATTTCAACCCAAACTTTATAAATTCCTTCTCTATCGAGTTCCGTTTAATACGATCGGGTAGTAGATGAGTATTTTTTCAGTAGCTTCTCTTGCGGCTTAATGTGTCCAGCAAATACTAGGTCCCTAGTCATTCTCCACTAGGATGACCCGCAGCTCTAAGCTGAATTTTCTGTTGTCTATATACAGTCTATATATATATACTTGACACCGCGTCTTACTAACCGTTCGGGTTATACGCTTATGTACTATTTACACTAATGGGCTAGGAATTGGGAAGGTTGAATATAGAGGAGGTTAACCCGCATTTGCATGGAGGGAGAATAGAAAAACGTTTAGGGAAAACATCCCCCAGTTCACCCGACTGAGATTCGAACCTCGATCTCCCCGTGCTCAACAGTAAAGTTCAACACGAAACTATCGCGTTAGCTAACTAGTCCACCAAGACGAGGTTTATAGAATCGTGTAAGAGGCTATTGTGTCATTTGGTACACACTTTTTTTACTTTCTCTCGACCCCTTGGATAGAGAAATTGTGATTATAAAAAAAAATCGTACACGAGATTGTGGTAAGTGTCGACGTAGAATAACCCCACTAGACCGCTGTCGTCGGTCTTTATCTTGGCTTAGAGACGAAACCATTTTATCGATCGGGCTAAAACTTGGTACCTAGGGATTGCATAAGTTTCCCCTGAAGACTTTTTGGAACTAGATATACAACCCTAAAATTAAGAGTAGCTTATAAGCTCCAGAAGAGAATAAATATTTTTATAGAAATAGGCTCAATTTATATTGATTAAAATTCTTATAGGTACTCTTTGACATTACAAACAAAATGGCGCATCTAATTGTTTCCAGGAAAATGACTTGGACTAGTGTACTTTACGTATGTGGATATCTACATTTCTGACAATATATCCACAACTATTACATATATGAAATAACTTATCATCGCAAAGCTGTATTACTATAAACAAATATTTGTTTCTGAAACCAATATTTTCTGAGATATTGGCAAATATACTTTTTAAATTGAGGTATGTGAAATTGATTGTTATACTCTTTGGATGATACTTTCTACTTTCTCATATAAAAAGAAAGTGTTGTAATCGTGGAAATTGTGACAAATCTCCTAATTATGATGAACCTTTACGTACTATGTAAACCCAAACCCAAAAAAGTGGGTTTTACAATGTTGTATGTCTACCTGTTTGTCCCTAACCATGGATCCAAAACTGTTGGATGAATTTTGTTTAATCTTGTTATTTAAAGTTTTTTAACTCCAATTTTTTCGGAAACAGCTTTAACTATTTTACTTAAAATTGATATTTAGGTAGTTTTTGACCTGAAATACTGTATATTTGATTTATAGGCAAACATTTGTTAAAGGGCAGTTTATTGACGAGTGACTTTCAAAATTTTTTAATATTTTGAAAATTTCTTAAAGGATTTTTTCGGGAAAAAAATTGTTTATGCGTTGATTACTGATGACTGAATGTTTTATGGAATGCTTACATTATAAATAATTTTATATATTATTTTTCATAAATAAACTATTAAATAGTAGTTCACTATTTTTTTTAATTTGAAATGTTTCAAAATAACTCAAACAATTTTGTTTAAAATTGGTATTTGTAGACTATTATGATAAATAATTGTCTATGTTTATTTTTATAAAACAAGTTAATTTAAGTGTACTTTATTAAGAATATATCTTAAGAAAATTGAAATTTTCGAAAATGGCTTATAAGATTTAGCTGAATTTTGTTTTGTTTTATAGCACCGCGTATTACTACCCATTCGGGCTACACGCTAATATTTAGTTAAAATGGTTATCTAAGAATTGATTTTAATAATAAATAAAAATATATTTTTTATCTTTTTACAAATAAAATTAACTTGAGAGTTGTCCCCAAATAACTGTATATTTGAAATTTGATTTTTACTTTCAACACCTTGGAAATAAAGTATTGTGATCGTCAAAAAAAATTTAAAACGAGAATTTGATATTGACGTTTCATGACATTCTGAAACAAACAAAAAATTGTTTTCGTAACGCCGTCTGTCCGTCTGTCTGTGCCTCGAGCTAGAGCCGAAACTATTTTATTGATTTAACCACAACTTGGTATCTAGGGTTTTGTGGAGGTCTTCCAGGGGGGTTTTTGGAATTAGACATCCAACCCTATAACTAAGGGTAGTTTACTAAAGAGCAAAAAGAGATAAAATCGATTTTCCCAATTATTATTTTTCTTAAGATTTTGATTAAATTTTTTGCCAAACCCTTCCTTCACCTCTGACAAGACGTGTATTAATCACAACTTGTGAATGTGAGGAATACCAGGCCTCCACCGTGGTTCGGATCCCACGTTAAACTGTAGGTCCTCCATTTCATCTCACAATCACCCTACCATTACACATTAGCGTAAGTGCGTATAACCCGAACGGGTAGTAAGACGTGGTGCTAATAATAATAATAATAATAATAATAATAATAATAATAATAATAATAATAATAANACGTGGTGCTAATAATAATAATAATAATAATAATAATAATAATAATAATAATAATAATAATAATAATAATAATAATAATAATAATTAAATTTTATATCTAGACACTGTTTATCATTATAAACCAGATGGCAACTCTCATGTTCTTATGTAAATAACTTTGATGGTACCTACTTCTTATTATGGAAATTTTCCAATTTTCATAATTTCCCCGAAACTATTTGAGATACGAACTAACTTATCACTGTAAAGTGGAATTTCTATTAAAGATATACATATTTTATTTGAAATATTTTTTTATAAAACCAATAATTTCTGAGCTATAATCAAATATATATAATTTTTAATTCGGGTATTTGAAAATGAATAATGATTCTTATATTCTTTGGTAGACAAAGATGTTTCTCTTTTCTCACTTTCTGTAACAATGTTCCTAGTTTCTAATGCCATAGAGTAAGTAAGTAACTGTATGCTATTTCATTTATCATCTTTGGTCTCTACAACAATGTATTTAATTTACGTTATTTCGTTTCACAAATCTTACGAATTTTTAGTAAATGTATATTTTAAGATAAAAACGAGATAAAATCTTTGCGGAGCCCCATACCATTTATTTTTAAATGGCTTTGTAATTTGTTTAAAGCGCATATATTAACGGCAATGTGTGAAAACCTGGCATTCTATATAATTCCTAAGGGGCTTTAGCAAAGTATGAAATAAATTAGTTTTGCTGTTGTATTTCATACTTTACTTAGAAAATATATAGAATAACCAGTCGTTATCTATTACCGAGAACAATAGCTAACTTAACCTAACTTAATCTTACCTTACCCTATTTTAAAATAACCTAGCCTGACCAACTTAAATCCTAGGAATCGGGTGAACCTGCAAGAAAACGGCGCAAGACTTACATAGAACTGGATAAAATAATTGATAACATATTCCGGGACTTCAAAAAGACAAAGAACTTGAAAATAAGTATGAAATACAACATCTAAGCTCGTTTATTTCATACTTTACCAAAATTACTCTGGGATTATATAGAAAGTCTAGGCATTTTATAGAACGCCTGGATTTCACACATTGCTGGTGACATATATAATATAAAGATTGTTTATTTTGATTCAAAAGATTATATATTTGTTTATCTAAGGAAAATCTACTTAAGAATAGTATTTTGAACACTTTAAAACTATATATATATCCAAGCCATAATACACGATAATACACGAGCGTTTAATCCACGAGTGAAGTTTTTTTTAGCACCACGTCTTACTACCCCTTCTGGTTATAAGTTTATGTACTAATTAAGCTAATGTTTTTAGGGAATAGAAAGGTTATATTTAGAGGAAGTGTACACGCATTTTCATGGAGGGAGAGTGGGAGAAAGTTCTGAGGAAACCAGCCACAGTACACCCAACAGATTCAAACCTCATCACCTCGTCCTCAGCAGTCTAGTCTACTGCGAGAGTTGCGCGTTAGACCACGCGGCCACCGAATTGGGTTAAAAGTATTAATTAAATAAACATTAACTTTAAAGAAAAAAATCAAGCTCTATCCTTAGGGGTAGTCCATAAACCATGTAACGTTTATTCTTAATTTTTTAAAATTCTCACCACCCTAAGCCACCATGTAACACCATGTAGACATTAGAGCTTCCCCTCTCCCCGTGTAACACCATGTAGACATTATAGATTCCCCTCTCCCGTGTAACACCATGTAGACATTAGAGCTCCCCACCCCTATGTAACACCATGTAGACATTAGAGCTTCCCCTCTCCCGTGTAGCACCATGTAGACATTAGAGCTTCCTCATGTAACACGTATAAACAATAAGAGCTTCCCCTCTCCCCGTGTAACACCATGTAGACATTAGAGCTTCCCCTCTCCCCGTGTAACACCATGTAGACATTAGAGCTTCCCCTCTCCCCGTATAACACCATGTAGACATTAGCTCCCCCCTTACCCCCTTTACAGCAGTGTTACGTGGTTTCTGTATCACCTCTTAAGGTGAGTATACTGCAAATTATCGAGTGTGATCTTAAGTAGTTATTTTTCTCGTAAAGATAATCGTATTCAGCTCCCTTTGCCACCTTTGCTCCCTGAAGGTCCGACGTACCCTAAGCTTGTTTATCCAGCGACTGAAACAAAGAGACAGACAGACAGACAGACTGTATTTCTGTTTCCATTTCCCTGCGGAGCGGCCAAGTAGACATGATGTGGTGGTGGTGTTGTAGCAGGGAGGGTAAGGTAACGTGACTCCCCCATAAGATGCTCGGCTGCTAGCGATGCCCACAGATCCACTTACAAGAACTTCTCAAAGCTTTTGGTTCAACAACGGTCTATGTGACACAATCTTTCCCTTGAGAGGCGCTGGGACCGAATGACCCGACTTTTGATCGTTTCATTTTTATACACCGTGTCCTATCTACCCGGTTGGGCAGTACACATATCAAGTCTAATGGTATAGGGATGAGGAAGATAAAATATAGATTAAGTGTACTCTCATTTGCGTGGAGTAATAGGGAGTAAAACCTGCTTCGGTGGTCGCAAAATATTAGGTGTCATTCTCGCAATCGACTAGACTGCCAATGACGGGGAGATTAGGGTTTGAATCCCGGTTGGGTATACAGAGGGTGGATTTTCCTAAATGTTTTTCCTTCTCCCTCCACGCAAATGTGGATATACTTACTACTCTAAACTCTCAATCTTCTTCATCCCCAACTCACTAGAGTAATTAGTAAATATGCGCATAACCCGTACTGGTAGTAACACGCAGTGCTACAAATAAAAATAAATGTTAATATTAAGGATGGGTTTACCCTCTCACAGTGATAAATTAACGGCCGAGGACTGGTTGTTGTGCCGGTCCTAGTCTTAAGTAAGATTATAAGACACATGAAGCTATGACAGACTAGTAAGCCGATAGTGGAAAATATATAGCCTGAATAAAAAACTGATCCAGACCACAGGCTGTAAACAATAATGGGTGTTAATATTAATGAATAAACACATTCAGTTCACCCGATCGGGATTCGAGCCTCAATCTCCCATCACCAGTGGTCGATTATATATAGAGAGTGACACCTTAAGCCGCACAACCATAGATTCAAGGACTTTGGGATAGCCGCCATTTATGATAATTCATAAGAACATAGGACGAAGAAGAGGAGTTTTTAAGGATATGCATCCGTAATCAATTATAACTGCTCCCCTGGGATTTTATAACCATGATATATTATTTTGTTTAGTAATACTAAACGGGAAAATCTACTTTAAATCAAGGGTTCTTAACATGGGGTCCGTGAACAAGGATGGGAATTTTTATGTATTTTTTTTTAATGTAGCTTTAAGAGCGTGCATCACATGCCCATCAACTCTGGGATACAGTCGGATCGAAATCGTAAATTTACACAAACAGTTTTGCACGTGGATCATTTTTGATTAAACATTAATGAAGATAAAAAGTTAATAGAAGATCCTAATACTAAACATTTTTGAAATATTAAATGATATTTGGATAAAAACTTGTTTGAAAAAAACTGGTTTTGACCATTTTAGAATGTCTTCACAGCTAGGCACTGTGCACATATCTTTTTGCTGTCATAATACGGACATACTGTCGCTATTAACAAGAAACTTTGTCGCTTTGTCCCCTATCGTCAGCGTGGAAAATTTCGAGTGATCATTCAAATACGAATGCACTGTACACATTTCTGGCAATTGGTAGATTCTTTCTTTTCCTAATTAATTCTATATATCTCGCGCGCGCACATACAAATGCAGATCTGATCCGGGGACTGAGTATGGCCTGCTATGATGAACGCTCATAGCTTACCGTGTTTTAAATTGTGTTTAGTGTGGTAATGAAGAAGCACATATATTACTTTGTCACAAATAATATTTTAATATTTCGATAATTGTATTTTAATATAATTTGTTTCTTTTGTAGTACTATACATATTTTCTGCATAGATCAACAACGTATCATATTTTTACTATTCGGCCAATATTACGACAAAAAGTTGGAACATCGAAATGACAGGGCATCAATTATACGTATATTTTTAAAAGGCCTATGATTCAGTTAAAAGAAACAAATTCTATGAAATTTTAGCTATAAGTTTGAGATACCCAAAAAAAAACTTATCAAGCAATAATATTACATTTATGCTTTTTGGTGGAGTGTTTCTGCTACAGTGTATCTAATCTCGTTCCACAAATTTTACGGATTTTTACTAAATTTTTCTATTTTAAGATTAAAGAGAGAGAAAGTTTGTGTGGTAAACCGTACCATTTATTATGTATTAATAGGCTTAAGTTTAATAGTATAAACGTTATATAAAATATATGTTTAAATCATTTATAGCCACATCGAATAAACGGTGACGCCAAACCTAAGTTAGTTCTTTAGAGTCATTAAGTCGCCCAACTGAAGTCGTTTGAGCGTAGAAAGCAATCTCCCGCGTTCAAACATCGCAAGTCTCCAGCGACGTATTGGGTTTGAGAGAACATACATTACGTCCCATGTAAACACTCAACTACGAACTAAATTTGTACAGAAACAAATAAATGGTACGGTGCACCACCTAACTTCCTCTCGCTTTTATCTTAAAATAGAGACATTCACTAAAATTTGTTGCAGAAACAATCTTCCAAAGAGCCTAAATGAACATTGAAAGAGAAACATTGAGAAAAGCGGAGCATATCTGTCCACCAAAGAGCATAAATATCAATTTAATTTTCAAAGACTTAGGTAAAAATATAAATATTGGCTTATAGCTCAGAAACCATTGATTTTTTAGAAAAATATTTCAAACAAAAGAGTGTCGCATTTAATATTAATACAGCTTTACTATGATACATTATTTAGTACCTCAAATAGTTAAGGAGCTATAATCATATTTGGACATTTCTGCTTGTGTAATGTACCCTTAAAGTATTTTACATGGGAAAACAAGAATCACCATTTTGTTTAAAATGTCAAGCAATGCCTAGATACATCCTTGGATGTGGAGTATATTTTTATCCTTGGTGTTAAAAGTTAGATTGAAAAAAAAGTTAATTCTTTAGTCATTTGAAAGATTTATATTACTACTAGAAAGTTTTAAAAAGCCAACAGAATTTAAATGTACTACAACCATGAATGGTACCAAGAAGCTGGGCATGGGGTGGGTGATTTAAACATCTCCCCCTTTCCACAAATAAATGCCCCACCATCAAAATGATAAATAGAATTATGTATTAATAATAATATAAATATTGCTACGCGTCTGGGATACATCATTCTCAGCCCAGTTTGTAGAAAGATTAGCCAGTACTAATGTACCTTTGCCCACGGGACGCTTGAATGAACTAATCATACAACCTTTCGGTGAAGGCTATTTCCATGTTCCGATGAGACTAGGTGATGGTAATAATTGAGTATGAGGGTGTGGAACCAGTGTAAACACTTAAATCTAACTTAAGCCTAACTAACCAAACCCTGGAAAAATACCCAAGGTAACAATCGGGAGTCGAACCCGAAACCCCGTGCTTCGTAGCCAGGTGCACTGACCACGGGGCCAGTTATAATACTAGCTGATACACAGAGTTAAAATTAAAGGGATAACAAATTAACAATGTATTACTTATATAACGAGTGTTGCTAAAGAAGGAATCCTGGCAACAATAATTTTCCAAGGAATGTCGTCCATTTGTAATGTTAAAATAGCTTTAGTCTTATCTCTTATACTCCAATAATTTTGAAAACTTTTATAATTTTAGTTTGACGGGTTGATAGCAACGCTATTGTATTTGAAAATAACAGTTATAGCAGCAAAATATATAATAATCTTTAAAATGATAAATGAAACCCCAACACGGGAATCAAACCAGGGACATTTAGCTTAGTATACCAATGCTCTCACCACTGAGATACCCAGGATTCGTCCTATCATTAGTGAATATGATATTTAGATGTGTCTATAACCGTAATTATCAAATATAATAGCTTTGCTATTTAATCTATAATGATATGCGCATATATACAGTTGTATTCGATTGGTGCAAACAGAATGCAGCTCCAACTTTCCATTAAAATGTTATAGCATTAACTGTACTTGCATCCATAGTTTTTTGGTGCAATAAGGGGGCAGCTCAGGATCTGCATCCTCTTTGCACCAATTAAAAGAGGAATTTTGACTAGAGAATATAGGATAACCTGGATATGCTTAACTTTCTCTATGTGTTTATTTATTGTGATGTTTTGTTTTCAGTTGTTTATTTAAAACATAACTTTAGTAGGAGTAAACGTTAATTTTCTTTTATCTTTACTGTAAGAATGAATGACATAGTGATAGTTTATCGGATCATTTTAGTAGTGGGTTCATCTGACATATATGAATCTTCAAAAAGTGACATTATTGAAGATAGTGATGGTGATTTAAATGATACAGGAACATAAAAAAAAAGGTTAAGGCTATCAGAGGCAAGAGAATATCAAGAAGTTTAATTAATATTGACGAAAGAAAACATTATGAGCAGAACATTCAACTTTCATCTAAAACTTTTGTATCTCGTCTTACTAGCCAAAATAATGGTTCTTAACTTTACGGAACATTATGAAGGACACTTCCAAAAAAATAAAAAAATAGTGTTAATGCTCAAAAACAACGATTCACGATTTCAAAATATCGAAAATTTGAATACAGTAAAAAGGGCCACCAAAACTTGTTGTTGGCAAGGGTGTCTGCTTCACTTCCGGTCTACAACTCTTTCATCATTGAGAGAAATGTTGAAGAAAGCATTCCAGTTAAGGTGCGGCATAAGGGAGCGCAAGTATTTTTACAGTTTTTATAGAATATACATTTTTGGACAAAATAAATCAAATATTTCTCCAGTAGCAACATAGAGTTTAGTTTTCTCCACATGCTAATATCAACAGATCTTGAATATCTGTCAAGGGTGTCATGGAATTTCGTCAAAACATTTTAAATAAGTAGAAAATGTTTTGACAAAGTTCCAGGACATCCTTGACCGATATTCAAGATCTGTTGATATTAGAATGTGGAGAAAACTAAACTCTATGTTGCTACTGGAGAAATATTTGATTTATTTTGGCCAAAAAATTGTAATGCTATAAAAACTGTAAAATTACTTGCGCTCCCTTATGCCGTACCTTAAGTCATCATCGCCTACATCTCTTCTCTTCGAGTAAAGAAGGTCAAATACAGGGACGTAGTGTATTTATATGAACGTTATGCACCTCCTGCTGAAGTAGGATATTATAAAACACTTAAAAAGTGACACTACCGAAGGAGAAAACGTTTCGGCAATAGAGGACGACGATCAGAATATTGAACTTGATGAATAGTTAAATAATAGCTTGGTATAAGCCAAAAATTGACATTATTTTTTATTTTCTGTTTATTTATTAGTGTCTTGTTGTTTGTTTTGTGATTGGTTATCACATGAAAGTAGCAAATAAATGTGTTTTCTATTAAATTGATCAAATATTTTATTCAATATTTCACTTTTTTTTAATGTTCTTGGTGCAAAAATGGTGCAATTCCAGGATCGAAAATTCCCTCTTTGCTCCCAAGTGATGAAATACCAAAATGCTAGTGACTTCATATAATGTGTTATTATCTATTTTATTTGCTAAAAAAAATTAGGGACCTTCTAATGAGTGAAGAATTTTTAAAATAGTTCTTTTTAATTCCCAAAATTTAATAAAAGTTGAGATGCACCCTTCTTGTTGCAGGGTCTTCAATTGTTCAACTGTCAGCAAAAGACCCGAGTCAAAGATGGCTGTGTTATCTGATAGCTCGTGATCTTAATTTATCCTTCATATGTAGCTGACGATTTCCGCATGTCCATTACAGAATCTGCCTTCAAACATGAGTGAAGAATGACCCTGGGCACGGGACGATTCCTGGATAGCTCAGTGGTCAAAAGAATTGGCGTACTAAGTCTATGGTCTCGGGTTCGATTCCCGTGCCTAGCTAGGTATCATTTCTCGATATAAGTAATGTTTTAATTTTCACTTCCATATATTTAAAGAAATAAAATAATGAAACCAAGTCTTGTTTTTTGGATAAATGGACTGTTTTCCTCTCTCTCTCTCTCTCTCTCATAACCGCCGTTATGGTTTTCTCAAAGTTTTGACCCCACACTCCCCTTCACCCTAAATTATAATCCTGATTACGACCATCCATGTCTTTAACGCGGAACTTTTTGTCTCTAATGACGTTAAATTGTGTAATATTTCAAAGTTTATTATATTTGCAATTTTAGATGTAAAAATTATAGTAATTGATTTAGTACTTGATTTTAAAAGTAGTTTTTTTTAAATAAGTTATTGATATTTCCTAGGTATTTAATTGATCAATGTAAAAGGTGTAATTTATGATATAATTTTTTTTGTGTCAATTTTCTTTTGTATTATTTATCAATAAGAAATCCCGCGGCAAAGGGCACGTGAATTTTGATGTCAGTCTAAGTTGGTTTTGGCTGATTGGTGATGATAAGGTTGGGGTTCAAATCCTTGTCGATTGTGTACTTATGATGTTTTTCCTTAAAAAAAACCACTCTTTCTCGACGCAAATTTGGGTACATTTACACTAAATTCTACTTCCCCCATTTCAAGCCCATTAGTGTAATTAAATGCGGATTAACTTTGGATTTTAAATTAACTAGTTAATTTATGCGCACTTTCCAAACACAGGGAAGTGTTAAGACGCAACATAAAAATGTATCATAAGACAGACCCACTTCGGTGGCTACGTGGTCTAACGCGTTACTCTCGTGTTGGACTAGACTGCCGAAGATGGGGAGATCAGGGTTTGATCCCGTTCGGGTGCACTGTGGGTGGTTTCCTTAAATAGTTTCACACTCTTCTTCTATGCAAGTGCGGGTGCACGTCTTCTCAATTAAAACTTCCCAATCCCTAACACATTAGTGTAATTAGTAATATAAGCGTATAACCCGAACGGGAAGTAAGAAGCGGTGATAAAAACATATTATAGCAATAAAAAACGTTCAAGCATAATAAATGTAATATATATGACATAATAGGAAGAATCGGTGGAAAATCTGAGGGTACATTGACCCCCTGTAAATAATTTGTCCTCCCCATCTGGAATATATTATCTGCTTTCTTCTAGATTTATTTCAATCCTGACATTCTTGAATATGAAGCCAAAAGATGGGCTTTCGGCAAACTTCAAAATAGCTTATAGTGGAATGTAGTTTTTTAAAAATTGACAGACGATTACCACCCCAAATAGATTATAGCGGTAAGTAATTTTTAAAAATATTCAGAAGAGAACTACAGTGAGAGGACTAATCCAAATAGCTTATAGAAAAATTTAAGTTTTCAAATATTTTTTCGGAAGATAAATAGTTCTTAGTTTATTCAATTTTGAAACATTTGCTCGGATATAATCTCCTACACCCATTTTGGCTTCAGGGTTAGAACTCCTTCAAATCACCTTTTTTTTAATACAATATAGTCGCGAGTATCCAGCCAAAAGTGGTGACATTCCGGGCCGGATAACAAAAAATCCGTACACTACGGTATCCGAGTGTGAATAATTTTCAGTATGGGTTTGCCTACTTTCTTAATTTTTACAGAACACTTAACTTATTTTTAATATAACCTGCCAATTTTCTGATTGCGTTGTAAAATAGGAATAAAGTAACTGTAGGTGGACAGTGAGAATTAAACGAGAAATATTTTTTTTTAATGTTTACTATACAGTACTTTAATTTGGAAATAGAACATAGACTACAAATTAAGAACAACAAATTGAAATAGAGCGTCAAATGGATTACATTATAAAATCAGCGAATGTTTTATATTTTTTCTAAATTTTATACAGTCAAATAAAACGTGTTTAGTGAATACGTAAACAATTTTGAAAAAAAATCGCTTACATTAGCTTAAAAAAAAAGTTTAATGTTGTTTGCTTCATTTGTTAACACCGAGAACCGGTCCGAATAATACGGAGGGCCGGATAATTGAAGGCTAGTTAATCACGACTCTAGTGTAATTTAGTAATTACCTCTTTTAAACCCTTTACACAAATAAGGTTCCATCACTACTGACTTTAGAGATTTTTTAATCTCACGCCCAATACTGATTTATTATATTCTACCTCTAAAATCACACGGTCACGCTTTTCGTAAAAGTTCCCAAGCCAGTAAAAATGAACCACTGTCCACCCACAAGTCAGGAGCCGAACACTTTTAATTTAAACTCAGGGTAGTTTTCCTATTGTTAGTGGTTGGTGAAACATCTAGGGATGTGAAAAAAAAGTATCGATACATTACCAATATCGATATTTTTCTTTCGATACTAGTAATTTTTTTATACTCAATACTTTTTCCAATACTTTTACTGATATTAGTACCCACACTCCGGTATCGGATCGGTATCGAAATAAAACAACTTTTTTTTTGTTATCTTCAATCATGCTGGGATTAAATGTGTACAACGTTGGATGGACTGTGGAGTATGACGAGCAAGAAGCAACTCTAGCATTCAATCTCTTTTACTCTTTTAGCTCACTATAGTTCATAGCTGTTCTTTCATCTTTGTTTATCAATACATCCTGATGCCTGATCAGGTGGTGGGTCGAGTGGCGACCACTCTTACTACCCCTTTCTTTGTCAACGAGCACGATCATCACAAGTTTTTGCAGAGATCAATGAGCTCAGTTAACTAAAGTACGCTCCAAACAGAAGAAACAAAAAGTTTATCTGCGTTTAGATACCGATACTTAACTATTATCGATACTTTTTTTTTTAGATACTAGTAGAATATCGATATTTTTCTTCCGATACTTTCGATACCACATCCCTATGAATACCGATTGGGGAGCCAGCTATCCCGGTAATGTTCGCTAGAATTGGCGAGATGGAAAGAGAGAAAAATCAAGACCGGAAAAAGATTGCGCCAATCTTCTTAAAGCCTCTGGCAAAATTACGCGCACGCTTACAAACTTTTCACAGGATTTTTTTAAATAGTTTTCGCTTTGTTATTCTAGCCTCACTTTGAAATAAAAAAAGTGTGTATTTTTTTATCGTGTATGCCCGAAGCAAAGCTCTCATACACCATACTACATCCTTTTATTTCTCCCTCTATCCATACATATATAAGACTCTTTCTTTTTAGTAGAGTTCCTCTCGTTGAAACCCTGCGGACTATTTTCTGTCAGTGTTTAAAGCCGAAGAAAACAACCCGTTGAGCTGAATAAAGGAAACATTGCAATAACATAAGTAGTCCTTGATCTCCGATGGTTGTTTTTTCGAATAAAATATTTACGCGGGAGGAATGGCATTGATTCTTCTACAATTAACAATCTACTACGTATTTGAACCGTCTGATAGAACAACTTTCCAAGCTAAGTCTGGCATCTGTCAATTTTTTTTTTATTTTTTTTTCCAAAAGCCGAGTCATGGCCCTCTTTTAACTAGACCATTTGGAGATTTTGTCTTTCTGTCTGTCCGTTCTACGACTACTGCCAAATGTGTGGATCAATTTAAACGAAATTTGGCAGAGACATTATTTGAACCGAGGCAGAAGGGCGTATGTGTGTGTGTTGCTTTTATTAATTTGGCATACATTGCAAGACTGACGTCCAAAGTCAAGTGAACGGTTGTGTTTATCTATTAATATAATGTAATAATGAATATAGTATTTATTTATTGTTTAACTTGATCACCAAGGAAACATATTCACTTCAAATTATATTATAAATTATATGAGACATTTCAAATTGAACTCTAAAGAGAAATTTAAAGACCGTAGTAACTATAATAGCATGGAGGGAGGGAGGTCTACTGTTCATAGAACTACTAGTAAGACTGTAGTAACGATAATAACATGGAGGGAATAAGGTCTATTGTTTACAGAACTACTGGTAAGATTGTAGTAACGATAATAGCATGGAGGGAGTGAGGTCTACTGTTCACAGAACTACT
>CABFWO010003469.1:0-21381 GCA_902155825.1 Timema genevievae
CACAATGCACTACGGCTCACAACTGACTAGCAGCTACTTGACTCGTTGAAGAAGAATCCTCAACCTCTCCTGGATTCGAACCGTTAGAGGTAGTTGTTAACTCCTCCGAGCTGACCCGGCGTCTTGTGGGAAATATGTGCAGGTGAGGGATATAGTTCCCAGGGCTGGTTCCCACAGGCCTGCCAACAATAAAACACTAAATTTACCTTGCGCAGCCAACTCTTGTTCCTCGCGAGGAACAATGCTACCAACAATAAACATTAATTAGTGGAGACTCATTAAAATACCCTCGGCTCTGAGTGAGTGGAAATGATAACATGACTCCGCCTTGTGAGAGTAACTCTGTGGTTTCTATTGTACAGCAGGACCATGTAGCAGAGAGGGTGTGACGTCACTTGACTAGCTCTGAGCGTGCGCCTACATAGCGAGATACAAGCAGACAGTTGTGCCTACTGTTGTGTAACTCGTTAAATATAAAGTACGCGTGTCTTTGTTTGGATTTGTTTCAATACACCACGTAATAAGAGAGAGCTGTTAATCCAAATCAGCTGTTTCTAGTGTGTGTTGCAAAGCATCATGGGTCACTCTAGCAATATTCAGCTCTGTAATGTTGGCGAACGTGTGAATCAATCTGCTACCGAGTCGAGCCGGTGTATTTGTTGGACTCCCCTTGAGGGTGCGGGACACGCCCAACCTGAGTGTAAGGCGGGTTGCTTGTTTGAAGAACTGCAGGCTGTCGCAGTGCTTGCGAGATAAATACTCTGCTCGGTTAACTAATGTGTTTACTCCTAGTTTTCCTTAAGTATTATATTAGAAAAATAATTAAAAAGTAGATTATGTTTTAATTAACCTTTAATATAGTTCTAATTTGTGCAGGTATTTTATTTATAAAAAATTATTCACTGATCTACTCAGTCCCCCTCTCGCTCACGTGATCTAGCGATCATTCTCAGATGTTTCATGACCTTGTAAATATATTCTCTTGTTTATAAAAGCAAGGTCTCGTGTAAACATTGTTTACCGGCCAGATTGTTTTGTTTACTTTTCCCTGCGATACGGAAATGAATAGTTCGCACAAAACACTCCAGGTCGCGGCGTGTACACGTACAATTAAAACAACTCTCAGGCTGACCCCGGAACCGAACCGGTGATCCGTAGAGATGAGATGTAAGGGCTGGAGAGGGGGGAGAACAATGCCCCTCTCGAGTCATTAGCTCCCAGCATTGTGTCGCTGGGTGGCAAGACGGCGGCGTGTGAAAAGGAACTGCTCCACGTGTGTTTGTTCTCACGGGTGCGTCACTAACCTCACACGAGCAACACCCACATTTACATCAGTGGTACGATGCACTCTCTCTATCTTATATTAAAATAGAGACATTTACTATACACTAGTTAGATTTGTAAACACTCCTAAATGGAATAATGTACACTGTTACAGAAACACAGAGAAAAGAGTCACATCTCTGTCCACCAAAGAGCATAACAATAAATTTAAACTGTCAAAGAGCTCTATAAAATAAACTGTATTTTTGCTTATAACTCAGAAACTTTTGGTTCTATAAAATATATTTCAAATATAAGCTTTCTATTTTTAACAGAACTACAACTTTACAATGATAAGTAGTTTCATACCTTAAATAGTTGCGGAGAAATGATCAGAACTGGAAATTTCTGTTTGGGTTTCTTTGGAAAACGAGAGTAGCCATTTTGTCTGTAATTTTAATCAATGTCTGGACACCAAATTTAATCAAAATCGTTAAAGTGAATTTCTATAAAATAGATTTTATCTCTTTTTACCCTTAAGTAAACTACCCTTATTTTAGGGTTAGATATCTAATTCCAAAACCACCTCGAGGGAACCCTATGTAAACCCTAGATACCAAGTTCTAGGCTCGGATACAGACAGACAGACGGACGGACGGCATCACGGAAACTATTATTTCTGATTCAGGGGGTCGTCGATATTTATCAAAATCTTTAGTTCCACTTTTTTTTTTAATCACAATACTTCTCTCTCCGAGAGAGTAAAATGAAACATACTCTGTTTGTGGTCAACATTGCTAACATTTAACCATATTATTATTATTATTGTTATTTATGTTGATGATATCTATCTAAAGTGACGGATGCAGATCACATGACTTATAACGTTACGGTTCACGGTTCATGCCCCGCGGAGGGCAACATATTTGTTTCGACAATAACTCACTACATGCGGGGATAGTCCGTTATGGAATCTTGTCACCACTCTTGCCTGTTGATGTTTCTCATAATTAGGCTATAATTGTAATCACTTATATGTAAATTTAATGATTTATTCAGCGTCGTTGCTGTTTTGAACAGGATGAATATACGATCAGAAATCACACTGGGAGGATTAAAACAAGATTGATCCAATCTGGTGACCGGCGCGGAGTAATTATGGTCCTGACTAAGGACCTGTGATCGTCAAGAGAGTTTTTTTTTATGAAACACCGAATCTGTCTGATCGGCGGATATTGCGCGAGTGACGTCACCCACCCTCGCCAAAAGGTTTGTTTACCAACATTTGGCTTCTAGAATATACAAGTAATGGGATGAATTCGTTGCTAGTCTTCCCCCTTCCCCCCTGTCCTTCGAGAAGATTTTGCCTGGGTGTCTGATAGAGATAGAAGGATGTTGTACCACGTAGAATTATTTTATTGCGAAAAATATGTGTATAATTAAATAAATTTGTAATATTATTACGTTGGATAATATCTGATTATCTTCATTAATTGTTCAAAAGGGGTGTGTAAAATATAATCTTACAGACTTGGCTAATGAGATAGTGACTTTTCTAGCTGTCAGCAAGGGTTGACAGTGTGTTTCTGCGCTCGATCATACCTCTCTGCCAAGGAGGAATGCGAGATCGGAAGCCGCTACCTAGCGCCACCGACAAATAAAAAGCGAATTCAAAAAGAGCATCAAGCCAAGGAACTTCTTTTTGTGTTTCCTTCACAGAGGATTTTTGTTTTGTTTTTTTGTTTCCATCTCTCGTCCCCAACGAGGTATAAATAGTTTCTTTTAGTGAGTCTGCGTTTAACGTTTTCTCGTAGTTTGAACTGCTGTTAATTGTTGGTTTTTCTTCTGTTCTATATTTAGTTGCTTGTCTCGCTCGATCCTTGCTTTGAGATTTGTTATGGCTACTTGGGATTACTCGGTGGAGGGGCGGGATTTATACATTCACAAATATGTTACAGCTCTGTAAATGGTCTTTACAATATCTTGTAGGCTACAAGCGGGGAAAAAAACAGAATTGTCTGGGATTGGGATGTCAAGGATTTTTCTATGTCGGGAAAACTTTTTAATCGGGGATTTTTTTGTATAGTTTTTTCCTGTCTGACATATTTTATAGGATTTTTATGGCTGATTATTTTTGTGTTTGGGATTTTTTTTATGTAAGATTTTTGATATCTTGTTTTTCAAGCCTGTTTAGCTAAGTCTCTTTTTTATTTCGGGTTTTTGTGCGTCTGGGTTTTTATTTTGCGCCTGCGATTTTTTTTTCTTGCGTCTAAGGATCGTTTATATGCCGGGAATTTTTGTCTGTTGGGGATTTTAATTGAAAATGAGTAGAAACCAGGGAATTTAAATACTTGGTCAAAAAACACTGTTATATGTCTGTCAAATCTGGGCGCATTTGACTACAAGTTACAAGTATCGGAGCTTTGAATAAAAGAATAAACTAACTGAAGAACTAGACTACAAGTTCTTAGTCTCCCGGCAACATGGGCGGGAATTCCTAGTGAAATTCCAGGTAATTTTGTTGTAAGAAAATGGTGAGAAACCCCTTGGTAGTTATGTAAAAGAAAACATCTCCAAAGAGGGATTAGCTGTTGAAAGAATCCCTTGAAATCCCCTATTGGGGCTGCCGCAGGTAAGCGCTCCCTCAGCGCACAAAATGTCGGTACTACCATGGGGTATCAATTTATTTCTAAATCAAGAGGAACTAGGATAAATTCATCAACGTCTGGAATTTCATCAAGGTTTAGTTACAAGTTTAAAAAACACAGTTTTGGAGAAAATAATGTTAGCTCACGAATAATTGCCTCTGGCTTGAAAAGGCTATTAAAGGCAACTTCTAGGAGTTTATTTACACCGCACAAAAAGTTATTCCTCGATGTTTATAAAACTTGAAACTAATGGGAAAAATATAGTTTCTAACCGGCCGATGAGTTTTACTAGTTACAAATAATTGTTGATCCATATCCCATTAAAATGTGGCTCGTGCCACCGTGGTTTCCAAACCCGGGACCTTGCTTGCCCAGTGACATGGATTGTTCCCAACGGGGGTCACTAGAAACTTCTCGGCACCAAGCACCATTCTGAGTTGGCGGCGCCTCTTGGTGCGATTGTACCAATCTGCCAGGAAGTGTTTCGGTGCAGAGCTAAGTTTGGGACCGGCTGTACTTTCTGGTAGATATGTAAATGAAGCTTTGTTTTCTGATATTTAAGAAAACTGCATTTTTATCTTAGAAATGGTTCTGAAATGTTAAAAAGCCCAAATAAGGGTGTTGCAGGTTTGGAAAAACAGATGCAACATTATTGTTATTATAATTATATTATTATTAATGAAATAATACTAGGGTGACTAATATCACAAAATTAATAAGCTATGAAATTGACTCGAGACTGGTTTTCGAATATTAAATTAATTATAAAAATGTAATAGATTTAAGGAACTAAATTAAGTATTAGAATGATGTTAGTTGTAAGAATAGACTTAAAGGAATGAAATGCATCTATTATATATTTACACTCTTAAATGTATGTATGAGATTTTGGTGAGGCACCAGCTGACAAGCACATGGTGCTTAACTGGACCACGTTCAATGATTAAAAATATGGACTCCAGATACAATTTTAAAAAAATATATAAGTGAAAAGGAACAATCGAAGAGGGAGATGAAGATTGGAGAACATGAATCAGATATCGGACGATGTTGGTAGAAGAAGCTACAAAGATGTACAAAGCTTGTCTCAGGATGTACAAATCATTCGCAAGATTGATGGCCTGATAATGATAGTAAAAATAGCAACAGTTTGACTTTATAAATGGTACAGTGCTGTGTTTAAAGAATGCAACATTCAGTTGCGCTGGAAAGCTCCGGGTGTGGGTGGTCGGCGCTGATATCGCCCGCGATGGAGACGAAGAGGGCGCGCAGGTAATACCAATCTGGTGAAAGCCTCTTGACACAATGTTTGGACACAGATAACGTGACCGGAAGTCTTCAACATCCTGTCCCATCTCGCGCATGCGTATTGCGTGAAGTAATAGATCTCTCTCTATTGTGTGTACACGCCGCATACCTGACGGAAGACAAAAAGCTCTTGCCCTGGTCGGCCGCACACTTTTATCTGATGCCGAGAGCCATTTCCCGTGACGATGATGCTATCAATGGGAAGACTGGGTGGTGGTGACATCTTCTGTCTGTCCATCAGCCACACTTTCTCCTCTTGCGCATGCGCTTTCGACACGTGTGTGTGAAATACAGTGTCCGGCCCGAGTGATGACATACTATTCTCTTGATGGTTGTAGCGAGACAGTTCTGGAAGGCCTTATTTCGCGCCAGAATCCGTCTCAGTGATGCAGCAATTCACACCCTGTCTGTTAACCCATGATGCATTGCAACGCTAACTAGAAACAGCTGACCATCAACATGTGACCATCAACATGTTTTGTTTTCATTGTCCCGATGTTTACAAATTATAACGCTGTGTCGTGGCACAATCCAATACATCGATACAAGCTTTACATTAACTTAAAAAAAAAATCCTCACAACGACCAACGAAGTTGTCTGCTTGCTGTTGGCGCATGCGCTGTCATAGGCACATGCGCACTAATTTGAGATGGTTGGTTCTGAGATTTGATTGGCTCTCCTGTGTCGAAAATCTCTGACGAAGTAGAGATGAGTTGAACTTTGGCAGAACAGCTCGCGGTGATGAGGCGGAAATCTTGTGATTGGCTTAGAGTTCGTCACGTGACCACCTTTCTCTTCTGCGCTTGTTTTTTCGGCGAACGCGTGAATCTACAGTAAGACGTTGTCACTCTCGTGTTAGGCTGGACTACTTATGACTGGGAGATCGGGGTTCGATACAGGTTGGGTCTACTGAGGGTGTTTTCTAAGTGGCTTTCCACTCTCTTAACACGCAAATGCAACTACACTACCTACAAATTCAACCTTCTTTAATCTTAACACATTAAAGTAATTAGTACATAGGCGTGTAAAAGGAACAGGTAGTAAGACACGTGCTATTTTTTTTAAATGCAGTAAACTAAAAAAAAATTCTTCCTTCTAATGAAATTTTCAAAGAAATCTGATAAAATTTACCATAGCTAAAAAATAATTTCTTGTCCATTTTAAACTGTGGGAAAAGTTGATGTTATCCTCCCAATCTTCGCCGTCCACGATTAATTTCATGCACACCTGCTCTCTTTGTGAACCAGATTTTAATGTTGGTGTTTTAGACCAAAAGCAGTAAATCTCCCTGTCTGGTTTGTTGCGACAGTGATGTCCATCCTCGGCAAACACGTAATGAGAGCCCCCCAAACCCCCAATAAACCTAATTTGAATGTAATATAACAAATATAATCCTTGAGACAACCCGAGAGCTCTCATTGGTTATCGCCGGTGAAATGTTTTCTGCATTTTCATTCATTTTGTTTTTCTCTCACGCAATTTTTTTTATAGTAGTTATTTAAAAAAACACGGACGAGTCCAAAGGAGGGTTTGATGGATTAGCTTATTTTAGAAAAAAACAACTGTTCGGATGTTTGAGATAAGTGTCTTGAGGGGGTATTTAGGCCCGAGGGAAGGGGAACAAGATGTGGTTTAACGAGGCTGTGCTCGCGACCTTGGGGTCCACTGGACTCGCCGAGACAAACAGGAAACTGCGGAGATGATTTAAAGGAACGTCCCGAGTGGTGTGGGCTGGGAGTACGTGGGGGGGGGATACCAGGTTGTTGGTTCGATTCCCGTAGAGACAAACCACGCGTGATAGATGTCACTATGATCTAGTCGGGTTTGGTGTTGAGGGAGGGCCCGGGGTTCGAATTCCACCTTCCTCATCCCTACCATATTAGCGTAGTTAAAATATATATATTAAATTAAATTAGATAAAAAATTCCCACTGGACCTGAGAATGAAACTCGAGCCCTTTGACTCAACTCGACTCGCCCACTGAGCTATCCAGTAATTGGTCTCTAGAAGGGAGAATGTCGGGGGGCTGAGCCTCCGGTTCTAAGCCGACTGATTATATCAGCACACGACCTATAGACTAGATTAAATATAGAACAGACACAACACCCAGTCCCAAGGCAGTTATTTCATCACTGTGAAAGCGGAAAACTACATCTCACCGATACATTTTTTTGGCCTTGCCAGGAATCTAACCCGGGACCCTTATCTCAGTAGACAGAGCCGCTCCCGACCGAACTAAGGTGTCAGACCCCTTCCCCCCCTCCTCCCCCGTTTTCTCTGCCCTTGCCCAGCACAATGCTATATCCCAACCAAGACTATGTGTCCACCTGTTGTAAATTATGCATATCCTGGACGGGTAGTAAGACGCGTGCAGAGAGAACGATAGGAGCTCTATGGACGTCCTGTCGTTTAAAACTTTTTATTTTAATCGTTCACTCCCCTGGAACTTTCCAATATCCGCCTCTGGATGGATCGTTGTGTCTTTTTACCAAACTTGTATAGTCAGGTTAGTAAGAAGAAAATAGAAACGTAAATATTTGAATAAGTATAACTGAGACTTCCCCTTCCCTCACCTCCCACAACACAGAGGTCGTTGATAGCCCCTCTCCCCCCCCCCCTTTTAATTTCACTGCGATGTTAAATGAGGGGGGGAGGGGGGTGGCAGACTGCCAGCCAGACGTCCAGTCATCTCCACTGACGCGGTATGTGGGGCGTCCCCCCCCCCTTCTCCTCCCTTGACATGGGTCATGTTGCCAACATGCTCGCTCTGCCACCAGCAGACACACCTCGCCGCCATCTTGTTGTTTGTTGCCAACATAATCTCTCTGCCACCAGGAGACACACGCGCCGCCATCTTGTTTTCTAAAGTCAAAATGAACTAGTGGTGCCCTTGGAAATAAGCTGAGCCACCTTGTTATGCGTAGTCCGCCACCGATGGTGGTGCCCCTAACACCTTCGACCGGGAACTGGTTTCACCTAAACCATTGGTTCTCAAACACAGGTTCGCGACCCAAATAAAGGTCACAAGGATGTTCCTAGGGGTCGCGGAAAGGTCTCTAAAAAAATGGTCAATAATTATGAAATATTAAAATTACAAACACTAACTCTAACTGGTTTATTATTAAGAACTGCTGACGGTAGAAATAGAATCGAAACAAAGTTTTGAAATCCTCTTGTACTCGGAATATTGGAGTCAGATCAAGGGCAAGTCCATATTCACTCGCTCTTGCCTCTTTAGACAATATAACCTACTTCTGTGAACAAGGACTGGTAGGGCCTAGCCTTCGACTCCAGCTCATTCAGAAATGGCTAAAGTATATTAATTAGTAATAAATTGACTGCAGTAAAATGCTCCGATACAGATGACTTCATGGGAAGCTTCTTTGACATTGTGAATTTATATTTGAATAACTTTGTCCATCCAAACTACAAATATTGCTCCTAAATAATAAAAAGCGCAATTAGGTGGACTGGATAGAATTAGCTCTAGACAGAGATAGTTGGCGTACTTTTGTAAGTGCTACAGTGAACTTTTGCGTTCCCAGTGCCTTAAGAGTAAGTAAGTAATAAAATGTTGTTATAATATTAAGAGATCTTATTTTACACTCCTATTCCACAGCCCTCCCTGCTATTGACGATCAAGACTAAATCAAAGAATCTCCTGAATCCTCAGAATGATTTGGAATGAACTCCGTCCATTAACATTACACTCCAACTCCAAGAGTTCACCCACAAAATAAAGCAGCATAGCTGTCGCTGAAAAACTTATTTTGTCACTTAGCAAATTTTGCAATGAAGTAACATTTTCACGGGAAAATATATTTAGGGTCGCCATCAAGAACATTTGGGGGACATTGATTTAACACAAAGAATCATTGAGTGTCCCTACGCACGAACCTTCCCCGCTCATATCGAGCTTTTAGGGGGGAGGGGGTCAAATAGCCCCTTATCTCAACGGACCGACCGCTGGTGATGAAAAGGTCCGTTAATACTTGACGGGACCCTCTTCGGTGGCCACATGGTCTAATGCGCTACTCTCGCAGTAAGACTAGACTGTCGATGACCGTGGAGATCGAGGTTCGAATCTCGTTCCGGGTGTGCTGAGGGTGGTTTTTCTAAAAATAGTTTTTCACCCTCCCTCCAGCCAGATGCGAGAACGCATGCTCTCTATATAACTTTAATAATCCTTAAAACCGTTAGTATAATTAGTACATAAGCGTACAACCCGAACGGGTAGTAAGACGTGCTCTATTCGACGCATTCTCAGAAACATCATTTTTTAATCCGACCTCCACGGACGCTCGTGGTTCGAATCGGCTTGGCTAGCTTTTTTTTTTCTCCTCAAGGGGGGGAATTTATCTCTTGGTCAGTTGGCGGCCCTGCGCTCCCGTGTCGGCCCCTCTCACAGCAGCCCCGGCGGCCGACGGGGGCTGACGTGCGACCCTATATCTCACGGTCTTCTCACCTGAACACTTCGGGACGACTCGGCCGCCATCTTTGCCGGTTTGCCGGTCATCAGGTTAGTGTTACCTGGATCGACACTAGGAGGCTTTTAACCTGTGTGTACAGTCCGATGTTCGTAGGAAGAACCTTATCTGACAGAACAGTTACTATGGTCCGATGTTCGTAGGAAGGGTTTATCTGACTGCTAGAACAGTTACTACGGTCCGATGTTCGTAGGAAGGGTTTATCCGACTGCTAGAACAGTTACTACGGTCCGATGTTCGTAGGAAGGGTTTATCCGACTGCTAGAATACTTACTACGGTCCGATGTTCGTAGGAAGGGTTTATCCGACTGCTAGAATACTTACTATGGTCCAATATTCGTAGAAAAGGTTCTCTCTCCTTCCACCTCAAGTCATGTGATCTGTAGCTGTCACTTTTGATAGATATTAATATTAGCGATACCCGCTTCGTTGGCCTTATGGTCTAAGGCGTCACTCTCGCAATAGATTAGACTACCGATGATGGTGAGATCGGGGTTCGAATTCAGGTCCGTTGTAACAGCTCTTGTACCTCCAGGTATAACAGCTCTCGTACCTCCGGGTATAACAGCTCTTGTACCTCTAGCTATGTGCTACAGTGACCCACATGTATACAGATGGACGTGCAGTCTGTGTCTCCTCTAGTTCCTGTCTCAGAGCTAGCGGTGTTACGGAGAGTGTTGACCTTGCTAATGATGGACCAATAACACTCAAGTCTTGTCCCGGCTCGCCTCTACACGCTCTAAGAGCTCTATATTCGCCTCTATACACGCTCTAGCGGTCACAGTAGCGAGGATTCAGGCGTAACGAGCTGACGGAAGATGATTGGCTCCCAAGGGAAGGGAATGGATCAACATCTCTGGTCCTCAACAGACGTTCCCGTTAGTGACACATTCAACCACCGGGCGCTGTGGTCTACGTGCGTGTGACAAGAGAACTGAGGTGGGAGCTCAACAACTTGGAGACATCTCGATTGCATTGGTTCCCCGACCCGCCGTTTGATGACGTCATGTACATTCCCCCCGTGGCAAGGAGAGGGTGTTACTGTCTGGCGTCCACGTGGCGTCCCTGAAGGTCGTGCAGGTGAAGCGTCGCGACGCTGTAGCGTCCCGGTCAACTACAGACGATCTGAGGACGCGTGGGAGGGGAGCGGACCGCGAGTATTTTCGGAGGTCGCCGCCGGCGGCCCTTTTGACTGTGAAGTCAGTAGCCTCTCTCGGCCGGGCCAGACTACTCTCTCTCTCTCGATGGTGGGACGGGAGAGTTTAGTTGTGGCGTCTTAATTATACTGAGATCACTACCTCCACTCAAATGCAGTTACACTTACTCTAAATGTAGCCTTGCTCACCTCTGACACAGCGTGTGCGTGTGATCTGGACGGGTAGTAAGACGTGGTGCCAAATATAAAATCCGTCAATATTTTTGTTCGCGTTGATTTTTGTTTTGTTTTTTAATCCCCGCATCTTACTACCCGTTCGGATTATACGCTTATTTACTGATTAACGCTAATGTTTTTAGGGATTTGGAAGGCTATATTCAAAGGACGTGTACCCGCATTTGTGTGGAGGGAGAGTGGAAAACCACTATGAAAAAACAACCCTCAGTACACCCGACCGAGATTCGAACCTTGATCTCCCCGTCATCAGCAGTCTATCTAGTCTACTGCGAGAGTAGCGCGTTTGACCACGCTGTCACCGAAGCGAGTTTCTCCCCCCCTCCCCAACCCTTCTGAATCGTGACGACAATCGTAGCTACAGGTAGCACCCATCACCCCGCTTCTATTTCACCAGCACCCGCTGTTAATTGGAGTGGCGTGATTGGTTTTTAACTGCTAATTCCGGTCGTTGATTGGCCAACCTTACGACTGGAATTGAACCAAGGCCGCTAGGGACCGATGGAGAGTAATGGAGCAGGTTTGAAAGGCTGTGAAAACATGTTAGGAGAAATCCCCTCAGTACATCTGGAGTGTCACCGGCAAACCAGACTATACGAGACTGACTGACGATAGTACACCGCGACCAGTGTATAATTATTAAACGCTGGTGGGCCCCCTTCCATCCCCGGTTTAACATTGAACAAAATTAATTATACTCCTCCTTATTCAAAATTCTTAAATTTTGTGAACAAACTATATGGCGAGCAATTTACACCAATTTGTTTAAATAAATTACATTAGTTCTCCACATGAGCGATAGATGCGCCACCTGAAGTTGATGCGCGGTACCCTTGTTAGACAATATAATTTCCGTGATCTGTGTAACCTGGTCTGATGTCTCGGAACTCGTCAGTGTAGGTAAAGGTTAAACGAGAACAGAGCCCTATAAACGTTCCTTCTTACCAGTCACATAAACTAGAGCTTTTTGAACGTGGCTCCCCCCCCAACCCCTAACCTAACCCGCACATAACGTCATTTTGATCCCCCCGTCCCCCATTTCACCCTGAACAGAAAATGTCCTGGCGCCCCTGGTCTGAAACATTGACGGTACACATCACGGAATACCCAGTGAAGATTCACAGGGTCAATGTTTTCTGTCGCTGCGTCTTACTGTTGGGTTATGCGCCTATTCGGTTCACTTCGGGGGTCTTGCGGTAAAGTACTCGCCTCAGGACCCGATGTTCGTGGATTCAAACCCAGCCGGGGTATACGGATTTTTCCTTGATCGATAAAAAGCCGTAGCACAACTTCCTTCGGAGGGGAAGTAAAGCCGTTGGTCCCATGTCTATTATGGTGTGTAAAAGAATCATGAAAGGAATGTGCAAATACCGTTTCTCGCCAAAATTGGTAGACTCTTTCGCTCTCGCTCATAGAAATTTCCGTGTGCTGATATAACCAGTCAGTTAAGAAAGTGCATGTTAAATACTTCGTTACATACATAAATACTTATTACGATAGTATGTTAAAGATGAGGAAGGTTGAATTGAAAGGTGTACCCGCATTTGCGTATGATGAGAGTGGAAAACCAGTCGCAGTACACCCGACCGGGACCTGCACTACGGGGTCATTCATTCTTCCAACAGCGGTAAGTTGTTAATGGCTGACCCCTACCACCAAACAACGCGCAATAGTGACTTATGTACAGATACATGTTGGGTGCGTGCGAGCCATATGAGGGATAGCTCTCTCTGCCTCGCTCGGAGAATGACGCGGCCAAGTCTACTTGACACCTCTTCCCCCCTTCCCCGTCTGTCTCAGCTCTCCCCCCACCACCCGGGCTATTTCCAGCATCCCGACATAACCCCCAGCGAACTACACACTCCGGTCACTGTCAACTTGGGACCCGGGCTATTTCCAGCATCCCGACATAACCCCCAGCGAACTATACACTCCGGTCACTGTCAACTTGAGACCCGGGCTATTTCCAGCATCCCGACATAACCCCCAGCGAACTATACACTCCGGTCACTGTCAACTTGAGACTCGGGCTATTTCCAACATCCCGACATAACCCCCAGCGAACTATACACTCCGGTCACTGTCAACTTGAGACCCTGGCTATTTCCAGCATCCCGACATAACCCCCAGCGAACTATACACTCCGGTCACTGTCAACTTGGGACCCTCTGCGGGACTAGAGATCGAGTTTTCTCGATTGGGAATGAATGGGGTTGATTATTCTAGAGTATCGAGTTCATACAATCGATCTTACCGAGAAAGAATTAATCGAAACAGAGAATCATATTTTTACCAATAAGTGCTAACCAAAATGTGGTGTTTGGGGCTGAAAATATGACATAGTTTACTTAACCTAACACAACCTTTACAGATAGAATAGGGTTTTGAAGGAAATACAGATATTTTGTTGAAGTCAACATTGACAACATTTCACTATTATTGTTATTTTATAGTTATTGATAATATCTCTCTGAAGTTACAACTTCAAATCACATGACTTGACGTATGAATATATTCAAATAGTACTAGTAAACTTTCTGTCTACCGGGTTTTTCCCAGATTGAATGACTGTGGATAAAGGAACCTTTGTCGACTGGCGGAGTTGGCGGGATGTTGCTGCTTGTCGACTGGCGGAGTTGGCGGGCTGTTACTGCTTGTCGACTGGCGGGGTTGGCGGGCTGTTGCTGCTTGTCGACTGGCGGGGTTGGCGGGCTGTTGCTGCTTGTCGACTGGCGGGGTTGGCGGGCTGTTGCTGCTTGTCGACTGGCGGAGTTGGCGGGCTGTTGCTGCTTGTCGACTGGCGGAGTTGGCGGGCTGTTGNTCCTTCTGACTGCAATGCTTGTATTGTGTACAGTCACGGTCCTTCTGACTGCAATGCTTGTATTGTGTACAGTCACGGTCCTTCTGACTGCAATGCTTGTATTGTGTACAGTCACGGTCCTTCTGACTGCAATGCTTGTATTGTGTACAGTCACGGTCCTTCTGACTGCAATGCTTGTATTGTGTACAGTCACGGTCCTTCTGACTGCAATGCTTGTATTGTGTACAGTCACGGTCCTTCTGACTGCAATGCTTGTATTGTGTACAGTCACGGTCCTTCTGACTGCAATGCTTGTATTGTGTACAGTCACGGTCCTTCTGACTGCAATGCTTGTATTGTGTACAGTCACGGTCCTTCTGACTGCAATGCTTGTATTGTGTACAGTCACGGTCCTTCTGACTGCAATGCTTGTATTGTGTACAGTCACGGTCCTTCTGACTGCAATGCTTGTATTGTGTACAGTCACGGTCCTTCTGACTGCAATGCTTGTATTGTGTACAGTCACGGTCCTTCTGACTGCAATGCTTGTATTGTGTACAGTCACGGTCCTTCTGACTGCAATGCTTGTATTGTGTACAGTCACGGTCCTTCTGACTGCAATGCTTGTATTGTGTACAGTCACGGTCCTTCTGACTGCAATGCTTGTATTGTGTACAGTCACGGTCCTTCTGACTGCAATGCTTGTATTGTGTACAGTCACGGTCCTTCTGACTGCAATGCTTGTATTGTGTACAGTCACGGTCCTTCTGACTGCAATGCTTGTATTGTGTACAGTCACGGTCCTTCTGACTGCAATGCTTGTATTGTGTACAGTCACGGTCCTTCTGACTGCAATGCTTGTATTGTGTACAGTCACGGTCCTTCTGACTGCAATGCTTGTATTGTGTACAGTCACGGTCCTTCTGACTGCAATGCTTGTATTGTGTACAGTCACGGTCCTTCTGACTGCAATGCTTGTATTGTGTACAGTCACGGTCCTTCTGACTGCAATGCTTGTATTGTGTACAGTCACGGTCCTTCTGACTGCAATGCTTGTATTGTGTACAGTCACGGTCCTTCTGACTGCAATGCTTGTATTGTGTACAGTCACGGTCCTTCTGACTGCAATGCTTGTATTGTGTACAGTCACGGTCCTTCTGACTGCAATGCTTGTATTGTGTACAGTCACGGTCCTTCTGACTGCAATGCTTGTATTGTGTACAGTCACGGTCCTTCTGACTGCAATGCTTGTATTGTGTACAGTCACGGTCCTTCTGACTGCAATGCTTGTATTGTGTACAGTCACGGTCCTTCTGACTGCAATGCTTGTATTGTGTACAGTCACGGTCCTTCTGACTGCAATGCTTGTATTGTGTACAGTCACGGTCCTTCTGACTGCAATGCTTGTATTGTGTACAGTCACGGTCCTTCTGACTGCAATGCTTGTATTGTGTACAGTCACGGTCCTTCTGACTGCAATGCTTGTATTGTGTACAGTCACGGTCCTTCTGACTGCAATGCTTGTATTGTGTACAGTCACGGTCCTTCTGACTGCAATGCTTGTATTGTGTACAGTCACGGTCCTTCTGACTGCAATGCTTGTATTGTGTACAGTCACGGTCCTTCTGACTGCAATGCTTGTATTGTGTACAGTCACGGTCCTTCTGACTGCAATGCTTGTATTGTGTACAGTCACGGTCCTTCTGACTGCAATGCTTGTATTGTGTACAGTCACGGTCCTTCTGACTGCAATGCTTGTATTGTGTACAGTCACGGTCCTTCTGACTGCAATGCTTGTATTGTGTACAGTCACGGTCCTTCTGACTGCAATGCTTGTATTGTGTACAGTCACGGTCCTTCTGACTGCAATGCTTGTATTGTGTACAGTCACGGTCCTTCTGACTGCAATGCTTGTATTGTGTACAGTCACGGTCCTTCTGACTGCAATGCTTGTATTGTGTACAGTCACGGTCCTTCTGACTGCAATGCTTGTATTGTGTACAGTCACGGTCCTTCTGACTGCAATGCTTGTATTGTGTACAGTCACGGTCCTTCTGACTGCAATGCTTGTATTGTGTACAGTCACGGTCCTTCTGACTGCAATGCTTGTATTGTGTACAGTCACGGTCCTTCTGACTGCAATGCTTGTATTGTGTACAGTCACGGTCCTTCTGACTGCAATGCTTGTATTGTGTACAGTCACGGTCCTTCTGACTGCAATGCTTGTATTGTGTACAGTCACGGTCCTTCTGACTGCAATGCTTGTATTGTGTACAGTCACGGTCCTTCTGACTGCAATGCTTGTATTGTGTACAGTCACGGTCCTTCTGACTGCAATGCTTGTATTGTGTACAGTCACGGTCCTTCTGACTGCAATGCTTGTATTGTGTACAGTCACGGTCCTTCTGACTGCAATGCTTGTATTGTGTACAGTCACGGTCCTTCTGACTGCAATGCTTGTATTGTGTACAGTCACGGTCCTTCTGACTGCAATGCTTGTATTGTGTACAGTCACGGTCCTTCTGACTGCAATGCTTGTATTGTGTACAGTCACGGTCCTTCTGACTGCAATGCTTGTATTGTGTACAGTCACGGTCCTTCTGACTGCAATGCTTGTATTGTGTACAGTCACGGTCCTTCTGACTGCAATGCTTGTATTGTGTACAGTCACGGTCCTTCTGACTGCAATGCTTGTATTGTGTACAGTCACGGTCCTTCTGACTGCAATGCTTGTATTGTGTACAGTCACGGTCCTTCTGACTGCAATGCTTGTATTGTGTACAGTCACGGTCCTTCTGACTGCAATGCTTGTATTGTGTACAGTCACGGTCCTTCTGACTGCAATGCTTGTATTGTGTACAGTCACGGTCCTTCTGACTGCAATGCTTGTATTGTGTACAGTCACGGTCCTTCTGACTGCAATGCTTGTATTGTGTACAGTCACGGTCCTTCTGACTGCAATGCTTGTATTGTGTACAGTCACGGTCCTTCTGACTGCAATGCTTGTATTGTGTACAGTCACGGTCCTTCTGACTGCAATGCTTGTATTGTGTACAGTCACGGTCCTTCTGACTGCAATGCTTGTATTGTGTACAGTCACGGTCCTTCTGACTGCAATGCTTGTATTGTGTACAGTCACGGTCCTTCTGACTGCAATGCTTGTATTGTGTACAGTCACGGTCCTTCTGACTGCAATGCTTGTATTGTGTACAGTCACGGTCCTTCTGACTGCAATGCTTGTATTGTGTACAGTCACGGTCCTTCTGACTGCAATGCTTGTATTGTGTACAGTCACGGTCCTTCTGACTGCAATGCTTGTATTGTGTACAGTCACGGTCCTTCTGACTGCAATGCTTGTATTGTGTACAGTCACGGTCCTTCTGACTGCAATGCTTGTATTGTGTACAGTCACGGTCCTTCTGACTGCAATGCTTGTATTGTGTACAGTCACGGTCCTTCTGACTGCAATGCTTGTATTGTGTACAGTCACGGTCCTTCTGACTGCAATGCTTGTATTGTGTACAGTCACGGTCCTTCTGACTGCAATGCTTGTATTGTGTACAGTCACGGTCCTTCTGACTGCAATGCTTGTATTGTGTACAGTCACGGTCCTTCTGACTGCAATGCTTGTATTGTGTACAGTCACGGTCCTTCTGACTGCAATGCTTGTATTGTGTACAGTCACGGTCCTTCTGACTGCAATGCTTGTATTGTGTACAGCCACGGTCCTTCTGACTGCAATGCTTGTCCTATGTTCCAGATGACCGGGAAACGAACCCGGAGCTTCAAATGCGCGGTACACCACCGAGACCGTGAGGTGAGCAGCGAGAACGACTTCCACATCCTGGTACAGGAGCCTCCCGTCTTCCGCAGGTAACTGCGCGTGCGGCTAGTACATACCCCCCTCCCTCCCCTTAAAACAAGCTCAACACCAACTAGTAATCAGCGGTTTGATATATGGGATAGGAATGAGTATGGTTGGTTTTTGGAGGATACGCCTTCGTATTAGCATAGAGAGAGGATGGGAAAACCACAAATGGAGTAAACATCCTAGGGCACTCAGCCAATATTATAACCTTGGGCTCCCTCTTAACTGGCAATGTAGTGTATCGTTAACCTGACGTCCTAGACTGTGGAACCACCGGTACAAATGGTAATCATTAGAGAGTTTGAACCCCAGATCTGGTGGGCACATGGGTAGAGGCGTCATTATCGTGTTCTTGTGGTTGGGGATCGAATCCCGGTTGAGTGTACCTGAGGGTATTTTTTACTCAATAGTTGCCCACTTTTGCTCCATGCAAATGCGTGTACATTTCACCTTGTCTTCCTTAAGGGTGGAGGACGTATCCCTGACCCTAGATAATCTGCAGGCAGGGACGGGGGAGTAACAGTCCCTGACCCAGGGACGGGTGAGCTGCACACAGGGTCTAATGACTGTTCTGTTGTACAGGATGGTTCGGATCATCGCGGACGAGTTCCTGACGGAGGAACGGGACCGCAAGTACTACGCCGACCACTACACGTGCTGTCCGCCCCCCTTGTTCATCGTGCTCATCACGCTCGTGGAGGTGAGTACAGGGAGCTACAGTGCTTGTGTATAGTCTGGTCTCCTGATACTCCTAGTCCACTGACCATAGCTACACTATAGAGTACAGGGAGCCACAGTGCTTGTGTTGTCTGGTATGGTCTAGTCTGGTCTCCTGATACTCCTAGTCCACTGACCATAGCTACACTATAGAGTACAGGGAGCCACAGTGCTTGTGTTGTCTGGTATGGTCTCCTGATACTCCTAGTCCACTGACCATAGCTACACTATAGAGTACAGGGAGCTACAGTGCTTGTGTTGTCTAGTCTGGTCTCCTGATACTCCTAGTCCACTGACCATAGCTACACTATAGAGTACAGGGAGCTACAGTGCTTGTGTTGTCTAGTCTGGTCTCCTGATACTCCTAGTCCACTGACCATAGCTACACTATAGAGTACAGGGAGCTACAGTGCTTGTGTTGTCTAGTCTGGTCTCCTGATACTCCTAGTCCACTGACCATAGCTACACTATAGAGTACAGGGAGCTACAGTGCTTGTGTTGTCTAGTCTGGTCTCCTGATACTCCTAGTCCACTGACCATAGCTACACTATAGAGTACAGGGAGCTACAGTGCTTGTGTTGTCTAGTCTGGTCTCCTGATACTCCTAGTCCACTGACCATAGCTACACTATAGAGTACAGGGAGCTACAGTGCTTGTGTTGTCTAGTCTGGTCTCCTGATACTCCTAGTCCACTGACCATAGCTACACTATAGAGTACAGGGAGCTACAGTGCTTGTGTCTAGTCTGGTCTCCTGATACTCCTAGTCCACTGACCATAGCTACACTATAGAGTACAGGGAGCTACAGTGCTTGTGTTGTCTAGTCTGGTCTCCTGATACTCCTAGTCCACTGACCATTGCTACACTATAGATCCTACTAACAATTCACGGGAAATGTCGCTCTGGGACGTATTAACTCTTACAGCACTCTCAACAAAATCCTCTCCGGGTGGGAGGAGAAGACAGAAAATGTCCTTTTTTGCACTTGTTATAATAAACCCATTTTTCAGGTAAAAATAGATCAAATATTTCACTGGTATCAACAGATGTTGAATATCTGTCGAGGGTGTCCTGGAATTTAATGACTATTTTTTCTTTATTTAAAAGGTTTGTCATATAATGCCGCCATACTGTTGACAGATATTCAACAACTGTTGATATCACCAATTGAAGGAAATATAACTAAACGTATCCATCAGACCAATGTATAGTTTAACTTAAAAATTATATATTTGTTTGCTATAAAACTAAAAAAATATTGTACGCAACTTGCAATTCCTACAATTCCACCTTAACGACGTGGACTAAGGAAGGAGGAGGAGGGATGTGATGTACCGTCACTTGTTCAGGAGTAATATGGAAACCTAGTCAGTCAGGCACAATATCCGTGCGGCCAACCCTAGCCGGTGTTGTAATAATAACCCTCTACTGGAATCCTCCCTCTGATGTAGGTAGGAGAGAAGTAAGGGTTGAACATTATCAACCATCCACCGCGGGGGCTTGTGGGTAAATTAACGCCGCGATACCGTGACTTGCCCTGGGGCTGTTTGAAAACAGTTGACACGCTAAATTCGTTCAATTATTTAACACTCCCCTCCCCTCCCTTCACCTTCCTGTCCCGGTGCACCGCAATGCGCCCTGGTGACGCAGGGTGGAACCGCCACACAGCCTCGGTGGTCTTGGGTTCAAGTTCTAACCTCTGGGTTCAAACCCAGCCGAGGGGGATGTAGCACAACTTACTTCGGAGGGGAAGTAAAGCCGTGAGTCCCATGTGGAAATACCTTTTCCCGACAAAATTGGTAGACCCTTTCACTCTCGTTCATAGAAATTCTCGTGTGATGATATAAGTCGGCAGATAGTGCCGTTAAATATCTCAAATAAATAAAATAATAAAAATGTAGTGTCGGAAAATTGTAAATGCAGTCAAAATGGTCCCCGTGCTCTAACTATACAGGGTGTATAAAATGTAAAACTCATAAATAACATATTTTAGTGCAGAGTCGATTGTATGGAGAAAAAAAAAGTTTTTGTTTTTAATCGCTGCGTCTTACTACCCGTCCGGGCTATGCGCGTACCTACTAATGAGTTAATATGATAGGGATGAGTAAAGTTGAATTTAGAGGTGGTGTACCTACATTTTCTTGGAGGGAGAGTGTAAAAACCACCCTGAGTACACCCGACCGTAATTTGAACCCCCCTGATCTCTCCGTTATCAGCAGTCCAGTCAATGCGAGACTGACGCCTTAGACCACGCAGCCACCTAAGCGGGATGGAAAGAAGGTTGAAAGTGTAAAAGTCTAGGAGAATGAATCGAGAGAAACAAGAATCTCTATTGTATAAATTCTCAAATATGTAATCAACACAAATTGTTCAATATAGGCCTGTAAACTATTTCATATCCACGATTTGTGAAAGTAGAAATGGAGATTTAAAAGCAACAACTAAAACTCGCGAACAGAAAATATTCGTCGCTTATTTCCGCCCTTTCTTTCTTTCTTTTTCCACCCGCCTCGCAGTTTCACACAATCCCCCCTCGAGGATCGATTAATTCTCGCGACGTTTCTCCGCCGCTGTGGACTGAAGCTCCACTCCCCCTCCACCCCGACTAATATCCTGTCCCCTCCACCCTCCTCGACAAGGAGGACTTGATGAGGTCTGTTTCTACTTTCTCTGTGCTCTGGTAAATCACGGGACTGACTGTGTGGAGGTGTTGTAGTGGAGGGGGTGGAGGTGTCGCGGTGGAGGGGGTGGAGGTGTCGCGGTGGAGGGGGTGGAGGTGTCGGAGCGGAGGGGGTGGAGGTGTCGTGAGTGAGTGGGTGGAGGGGTCGTGAGTGAGTGGGTGGAGGTGTCGCGGTGGAGGTGTCGGAGCGGAGGGGGTGGAGGTGTCGGGGCGGAGGGGG
>CABFWO010003469.1:22027-39536 GCA_902155825.1 Timema genevievae
TGGTGAGGTATATATTGCTAACGATGTAATACACACAATATGTGTTCGTGTCAAGTGACCGACTATTCCTCAACTTTCAACCTACCCGACACAAGTTAGTCCAACAGTGCTATAGTAACAACCTTATCAGTCGGCAGATACGACTGTACGGCATGTTATCACTGCTCGGCTTCTCGGAGGGTACTTAGTGGGGAGCGCCGTGTCGCTAGACTGACCCGCCTTGCACTGAAGACCGACAAGTTGACCGCAGCACAAGGGGCGAACATACCACCAAACAATCTTACATTCTTACGATGGAGACATCTAACGCGTTATGTCCACCCGAACTTGTGATTCTCTGTCAATGCATGCATGTATGTATGTATGCTCCCGTGTCTGTCCGTCTGTCTGTCTCTACCTAGAATTACAACCAAAAAGATTTGATGGATTTAGTTCCAGACTTGATATTTATATTTTATTTTGTTATACTTTGAGAACAAATTTTGTACATCCCTTACTGTTCCCAGCCTGTGGTCAATTTTTTATTCAAGCCGTATATTTTCCATTATCGGCTGGCTAGGCCTATTGTATCTTCATATGTCTTATAATATAGCTTAAGACACGAACGGGCACAACATCCAATCCCCAGCCGTTAATTTATCAATATGAAAGGGTAAACCCACATTTCACCAATGATAAATTTTTCGGCCATGTTGGTAATCGAACCCAGGAGCCATAACTCCATACACAGACACTTTACCGACTGAGCTAAGGTGTCTGATTCCTTGAGAAGAAATCGTGACTTCAATTCTAGCTCTAAATTAAGAGAGGTTTACTTATAACCGAGTTTTGAAATGTTTGTTTCCCAACTATAATATAATATTACAACATGGTGGCTACATAAATAGGGGAATTTAACCAAAAATAAGGGAAAGGCATCGAATTTAAATTATTGATTAATTCTTCACCTAAAATCCAAAACAAAATTCGTTTAATGATGTTATCAAAATGCATTGCCTAGATTGGGTCTTCTTGCACAAATAATATCTGAAACATAAGATGTAAGAATATTGATGTTTCCTAAAATATCTTATCGTCTGTTCAGGTTATACGCATATATGATGAGTACTCTAAAGGGGAAGGGGGACGAAGGAAGAATATTAGAGGTGATTTGCATGGAAGGAAAGGGGAAAACCACCCTTAGTAAACACGACCGGGATTCGAACCCCGATCTCCCTGTAATTAGCGGGCCAGTTTAACATGAAAGTTGACACTTAAACCATTCTGCCAATGGACAGGGTCTCAATGAAATAAATGGAGAAAATATTGCCATTTGGCAAGAGAAACTGCAAAAAGGTTAGGAAGTCGGGAATTAAAAAAAAAATATTGTCTGGTAAATCTGTAAAAGGTCAGGGAACTGTATGGTAAATATTTTGTAGCCATCGTGGATAAGAAAGTAGGCCCATTCACGAATGTGTCGTAACGTTTGTTTTGAAACTTTTTTTTACGTATTGAATTGAAAACTTATTAAAAGTACACGAAGGAAAGAAAGTGAAACGTTTGAGGCGGGGGTGGTATTCTGTATCTTTGTACTGGGGCAGAAGTTATCTGCAACTCTTGACTTTGACCCGGGAGTTCGGCTACAACAGCGCTCCTGGCGGGTCTTACCCGTCAACCATATCGACGACGAAGTTTGAGGAAAGTTTCCCTGAGCCGGGAAAGTCAAAACAAAGATCGCTACACAATGTATTTAATTAACAAACAGTTGGAAACCAATTAGAAGTTGACGTGGGAGGTAATTGCAATTAATAAACTGTCAACGCGGTTTGTGTAGCGCGTGTGTTTGTCTAGTTGGTTCAGTACAGCACCGCGTGAGGCGCTAATGAGGGTATTGTTCTTGCGTGTAGTGCTATGTTTAGTTTTGTTTCAACCGTTTTCGACATCTGCCGTTTTGTGTCAGGCGGAGGAAGTATCCACTTTTCGCCGTGTTTGGTAGTTTAATTTCGTCGTAACGCTCTAGCGCCAGTACCTACTAGCTGCGACTAGACACACTATGTGCGCTACCGTTTATTGACACTTGTTACAACCACCAGATCTTATTTTGACCGACAAAATAGCTCCTGTATATTCTAACAGATTCTTTCAACCACAATCCTGCGATGGTTATCTCTTGTCAATTTAAAGTTATTAAAGCAATACCCGCAAGTGGACAGAGGGATCAGTCTCGTCTTGTCTGCACGGCCCCTGGTTTTGAAACCTGCGGGTGGCGAGTCGCCAGCTAAACATGGTGCGAGACAGGACTTGTTTGAGCAGAGACAAATAAAACAAGATGGAGGCGTCTTTTTCAAGAAGATTGTGTAGGAGGAAAATCGCCATTGTACGAGATATATAATCAAAATACGCACAATGCACTCCTTCAGGAAAACTATTCTGAGTAAAATGAGTTATTTCCACATCTGAACAACTGTCATCTTGGCTCTCAATTGGTAGCATCCGTTCCTACTCGTCTAGAAGTAACAGGTTCAATTCTCATTGCATCCGGGCTTTTTTTAATTTCAGTTGATTGAAAAAAATAGCTTTTCGACTAAGAAATTGTATAAAAATATTGTGTGTTTTATTTTAAATATTGTATGTGGAAACTCTTGTATGGAGAGTCAGTGATGAATGGGTGTTGAAGGAGTGGTTTGAAAGGGAATACAATTGGTCAATGTGAAAGAAGCATCTTACGTTGGTTTGGGAATGTTGAGAGGATGAGTGTGGATCGAGGGACAAAGTAAATATATGAAGGTAGAGTGTGTGTGGATCAAAAGGAAGGGGTAGGCCATGTAAGACGTGGCTAAATTTTGTAGATAAATATGTGGAAAGAGAAAAATTAAATAGTTTTAATAATAAAAGAACATGTATGACTCGGTGTAAGGATGTTGTTGAAGCGAAGGGAGTATGCAAGGATAGGGAAGTTTGGAGAAAGTTAGTGAGGATGGATTATGTATGGAGTGGTTTTTTGAGCCGTAAGGAAATTGTGTGTGTGTGGGTGGGTGTGTGTGTGTGGGTGTGTGTGTGTGTGGGTGTGTGTGTGTGTGTGTCCGTCCGTCCGTCCGTCCAACAGTCTTATTTTAAATAACTTGAAAGTCAGATAGTAGTCAAAGAGTACGGGGGTGATTTGATCATTCCGACACGCTCAATTTGGTCCAGTTATTATTAACATGTTGATCACACAGTAGATGAACTTTTTTCTTTCTCGCTACCTTACAGGTAGAGAAAGTATTGTGATCGTCAAAAAAAATCGGATTATAGATTTTGATGGATGTCGACTTTTATTGACCCCCAAACTCTAAAAAGTTGTTTTTGCAATGCCGTCTCTCTGCGTCTCTGTTTAACCCTAAAATTAATAGTAGTTTATTAAAGGGCTGAAAGAGAGGGTGGGAAAAAATCGATTTTCTCAAAATTGACTCTAACGATTTAGATTAAAATTCTTATCTAGGCGTTTATTTAGATTTACAAATAAAATAGCCATTTTTATTTTTCCATGTAAATGATTTTTAGGATACTTTACAGACGCGGAAATTTCCGTATCTCCGCAACTATTTGAGATACTAATTAACTTATCATTGAAAAATTGTAGTACTAGTAAAAATAAAAATCTTTTATTCGAAATATAGCTTTATAAAAAAATTTTTTTTGAGATATTGGCAAATATATTAATACAATTTTGTGAGCTTTAGTTGTAAAGAGATATTACTTAATTTTTAACGTAATACTCTAATGCTATAGAGTAAATAAATAAGTAATTAATTCTCTTAAAATTGATCTTAGTTTTCCTTTAACCTCTTAGGGGAAATGTTTGTACATTGTATCATGTATCATTTTATAATCATTAGTCATATTTACCTTTTTTATTGGTATAAATTTATAAATGAGTAATTTAAGAGCCATGCGATAGTCATAAGATGTGCACCCCCAAATAAAATATCGAAAATTTAACCAAAAGTCGAAATTTTAATACGTAGTGTTGAGCCTTGTGGGCCTAATATCGATATTTTTTTATTGGTCCAAATATACGAATGAGGACCTGAATATTTAAATTTAAAAATAAAAATATAAAACAGGGAGTCAAAGTTTTACGTAAGTATAGCGCAATTTTTGCTCGGCTATGCTAGTGTATATTATTTCGTTTCACATATACTACGAGTTTTGAGTAAATACCTCCATTTTTAAACAATGGTGTGAGAAAGTCCGTGCGGAGTTCCGTACCATTATTTTAATTATCGAAGGTAATATTCGTTTAACATAATATTTATCAATGTTCAGCAAGAACCTCACGATGAACGTTGGTAGGAAACGCATCCGTCTGGCGTCTCGCGTGTCGAGAACGATCGGGATCCGAACCACGAGAACCTCCGCCGCGCGCGATTACAAACCAAGAGTGGAATGTCGGTGGGCAGGTTTATCGGCGAGCGACCCATTTTGTCCTTCTTCGAGTGTCCTCTGAATATATCCCTCCGCTCGTCCCCCCCTAAGGAGGAAAAGGACGGTAGCACTCGTTCCCCGCGCGCATGAATAAATAAAGAGCCGTTTTACAGGAATAGAAGCCAAAATAAACCGTCTCCAGACCCTCCGGTAAATTGGAAAGAAAGGAATGAAGGGAAGGAGGGAATAATGGCTGTTGGAGGAATGAGCGAAGGGGGTATAAAAAGGAACGGGGGGAGGAGAGAGAGAAGCTCCTACCTAAAGCCTTGTATCGGAATGTCCGAAATGATCCCCCTTTTTTTCCAGCGTCTCTGCTCAAAAATAAGGGAGAGGGAATGGAACATTTTTTCTGGGGTGATTTACAGACATTCTCGACGTTTTACCTCCTGGAATTCTAGAGAAAATCGCAGAGCGCTGGGTTTTTTTTATTAGGGAAGTTGTTTTTTTTTCTAATAGGACTCGAGCAAGACAATCTTAGCTCCATTTCCAGCTGTGACTCCATTGCTTTTATATATTTATTATAATTATATAATTGTTTTTTCTAAATTAAATACGTAAACGGCCTCGCATGAAATGAATGGAGCCGTGAATGAGAGTGTTTGAATGAAGATGTCGTTCCACTTCTTTGTATTCATTTTATTATTTTATATAGTTTGTTTTTTTATCAGAGACTTTTAATAACAGTTCGGGTTTTACACAAATTAATTTGTACACTACATAATATGTTAAGGATGAGACAGGTTAATTTTAGAGTGTGTGTATTCCCATTTGCTTGGGAGGGACTGAAAAACTACCTAGGTAAAATTACCATCACTACACCCGACGTACGCCTTAGACCGCTCGACCACCCAGGCGGGCTATTTTCTCTTAGAAGTACGTAGTTGTATCCAGATAGTATCTTGTCCCCCTCTCCTCGACTTGAGGCTGTTTCTCTTGAAGAGCTCTCAGTGAAGGTACATAGTTGTATCCAGATAGTATCTTGTCCCCCTCTCCTTGACTTGAGGCTGTTTCTCTTGAAGAGCTCTCAGTGAAGGTACATAGTTGTATCCAGATAGTATCTTGCCCCCTCTCCTTGACTTGAGGCTGTTTCTCTTGAAGAGCTCTCAGTGAAGGTACGTAGTTGTATCCAGATAGTATCTTGTCCCTCTCTCCTTGACTTGAGGCTGTTTCTCTTGAAGAGCTCTCAGTGAAGGTACGTAGTTGTATCCAGATAGTATCTTGTCCCCCTCTCCTTGACTTGAGGCTGTTTCTCTTGAAGAGCTCTCAGTGAAGAAACCGAGAGACACGCGCTGGGTCGGGGTGTTATAACGGTCCCCAGGGGAGGTGGACGGAAGTTGGCAGTTATTTGTTTCTTGTCGGGGTCATGCAATAAGACACCCCTCACAACCCCACATCCTCCCAGCACAAAGAACGGAGGGGATGAGTCTAATGGGTCCCTCAAGACAACCCCCCTTCCCCCGACCCCCGTGCACTTCATCTTGTCGCGTCCAAACCACCCCTTGAGCTAAGGGTGGATTACAATATAGTCTGGTGACAAACTACCCTTAGTCTTGTAACGTTTGAACCATCCCTTGAGCTGGGGGTGGATTACAATATAGTCTGGTGACAAACTACCCTTAGTCTTGTAACGTCTGAACCATTCCTTGAGCTGGGGGTGGATTACAATATAGTCTGGTGACAAACTACCCTTAGTCTTGTAACTACTAAACACCTTCACTCCTAAGTCCTGGATGCGACTGAACACCCTTTCAGTAGAGGGGCACCCCAAACTGGCCAGTGGTAATGTTCCCCCAAACAAGGCCAGGACACTCCACACATGGCCAGTGGTAATGTTCCCCAAACAAGCCAGGACACTCCACACAAGGCCAGGACACTCCACACATGGCCAGTGGTAATGTTCCCCCAAACAAGCCAGGACACTCCACACATGGCCAGTGGTAATGTTCCCCCAAACAAGCCAGGACACTCCACACATGGCCAGTGTGACGAGGGAAGCTATTAATCAAGCCGGGACAACAGGAACTATCCCGACAGGAAGCCCTCACATTTCTGGAAACCCTCCCTCAACCCTCCGTGACTCGGGGAAATGAAATCCTGGTGGTAAAAATAGACAAGGGAGGAAAACAATTAAACAGGAGGGTGGGGAGTTCCTTATTAGCGAGTCGCTCTGGCCATATCCAGTATCTTACGTAGACCTGCACTTGTAATTCAGTCGTATAAACCAGAGAACCGATAGGAAAACTTACACTCCACTCCTTCTCTAGACCAGTCCTTTAATCATCTGTTTTCTCGCTCAGGGCTAATTTATTTTCGTTTGTTTTCACCCGTTTGTTTCGCTTTCATTTTTTCCCTCTATCCCCCCCTCCCCTACCTACTCCACCTTGCCGAGTCTTTTTAATCCTTTACAAGTCGGAATGTGTTTGTGTGTGGGATTTTTTTAGAGCTCTCTTTGATAATTACTTCTCTCTTTTGTGCATTCCAAGTTTGTGGTCTTGTTCTATTTTGTGTGTTTTTTCTCCCCCCATTGTTTTTCTTCTCTTGTAAACTCATTTCAGTAAATTGTCGAGTAGCGACGTGTTTTGTGTGAGCATTGTACTGGAGGAATGTCGGGTGTGGATTCCTGGGACCGTCCTGTGCCTTCCTGTGCCTGATGGTCGGTGCTGGCACTATCATCCTGTGCCTTAGAGTCGGTACTTGCACTATCATCCTGTGCCTGAAATTTGACCCTTGTGTCTTAAGGAATGTCGGGTGGAATGTAGCCCTGTGTCAGGCAGAACGTCGGGTGGAATATAGCCCTGTGTCTGGTGGAATGTAGCCCTGTGTCTGGTGGAATGTAGCCCTGTGTCTGGTGGAATGTAGCCCTGTGTCGGGTGGAATGTAGCCCTGTGTCTGGTGGAATGTAGCCCTGTGTCGGGTGGAATGTAGCCCTGTGTCGGGTGGAATGTAGCCCTGTGTCGGGTGGAATGTAGCCCTGTGTCGGGTGGAATGTAGCCCTGTGTCGGGTGGAATGTAGCCCTGTGTCGGGTGGAATGTAGCCCTGTGTCGGGTGGAATGTAGCCCTGTGTCGGGTGGAATGTAGCCCTGTGTCGGGTGGAATGTAGCCCTGTGTCGGGTGGAATGTAGCCCTGTGTCGGGTGGAATGTAGCCCTGTGTCGGGTGGAATGTAGCCCTGTGTCGGGTGGAATGTAGCCCTGTGTCGGGTGGAATGTAGCCCTGTGTCGGGTGGAATGTAGCCCTGTGTCGGGTGGAATGTAGCCCTGTGTCGGGTGGAATGTAGCCCTGTGTCGGGTGGAATGTAGCCCTGTGTCGGGTGGAATGTAGCCCTGTCCCTTGTTTCAGCTGGGGTTCTTCACGTACTACACAGTAGCGATGGGCGAGATCAACCCTTCAGGGCCGGTCCCCATAGACAGCGTGTTCATCTACAGACCCGACAAGAGACTGGAGATCTGGAGGTTCCTCTTCTACATGGTGCTGCATGCTGGGTGAGTACATCCTCCTGGAGAACGTGAAATAAATGTTCCAGTGCACCGCGCACACGTTCCCCCTTCTCTACCTACAAATGGAGACATTTACCTGAAACCCGTAAGACACCGTCACAGAAACACTTTAGTTAGTTTAGTTATCTGTCCACCTGAGAGAATAACAATCAATTTTCCAGACCTCCATTTAAAATATAAACTAGTATTTGCTTCTAGCTCGGAAACTGTTGGTTTAGTGAACATATATTTCATTAGTTCTCTAACTTTACAATGATAAGTTATTTCTTACCTGAAATATTTGCGGAGATATTATCAAAATTAGAGATATCTGCCGATGTAAAGTACCCTAAAAGTCATTTTCGCGGAAATTGAGTCGCGCCAATTTGTTTGTAATGTTACAATTACTAGATTTAAATTTTACTAAAAACCTTTAGAGCCGATTTTGAGAATTTGTTTCCTCGTTTCGCCCTTAATTAAACTACCCCTAATTTTAGGGTTGGATGGATCATTCCAAAAAATCCCTCTTGGCATCCTTTTGAAAACTCTAAATACAAAGCTTTAGTCTGATTGGTAAAATGATTTCAGCTCTAGGTCGACAGACAGACAGACGGCAGGTATCGCGTAAACCACTTTTTCGGGTTCGGTGGGTCCTAGAACGTCGTCGACATCCAACAAAATATCCCATTCGACTTCTTTTGACGATCACACTACTTCCTCAATCAAAAGAGTCGCAATAAAATAAAGCCGTGTAAATGAGTAATTTATTGTTTGAATATTGTCAGCCGTGTGAACAGTCTCTGGTTAAATCTTGTGTGCGGTCAATATGATCTCGTACAGGAAGTTGCTTAATTCTTTACTGGTCTTTACATTCAATTCATTTGGCACAAATGATCGTTACAATCAATTCAGTTGACACAAATGATCGTTACAATCAATTCAGTTGACACAAATGATCGTTACAATCAATTCAGTCGACACAAATGATCGTTACAATCAATTCAGTCGACACAAATGATCGTTACAATCAATTCAGTCGACACAAATGATCGGTACAATCAATTCAGTTGGCACAAATGATTGTTACAATCAATTCAGTCGACACAAATGATCGTTACAATCAACTCAGTCGACACAAATGATCGTTACAATCAATTCAGTCGACACAAATGATCGGTACAATCAGTTCAGTCGTCACAAATGATCGTTACAATCAGTTCAGTTGGCACAAATGATCGTTACAATCAGTTCAGTTGGCACAAATGATCGTTACAATCAGTTCAGTTGGCACAAATGATCGTTACAATCAATTCAGTTGACACAAATGATCGTTACAATATCGATAAAGCTCGCTCCGGTCCGTTCATCTGTTTTAATGGTGGATATTACAATCCGTGTTTTCGCCACCTTTTCCTTCCATATTTTCACGTCACCTGTGGTCCGGCCTGTTAATTAGTGGTTTGAACCTCACGACAATTTTTCTTTACTTTCTCACGAACCCTCGGAAAGATACAGTATTGTGATAAGTGTCCGCGTTTCATGACCCCCTAAACCCAAACAGGTGTAATCTTGTGTCTGGCAGTGGGATACGAGTGTAAACCATATTACTGATCGGGCTAAAACTTTGTATTGGGAGTTTTCATAAAGCTCTCTAGAATATTATTTTTTTGTAATTACTCATCCACCCTTAAAATTAAGGGTAGTTTACTTAAGAGAGAAAATAGAAAAAAAGCGATTTCCTCAGAATCGCCTTTTAACGATTTTGATTAAAACTCTTATCTAGGCCCTGTTTAACATTAGAAACAAAATGGCGCCTTTCATTTTCCCATGAAAACTACTTTAGGGTACGAAGTACAAGCTGGTATCTCAGATTTAGACCATATCTCCGCGACTCTTTGAGATACAAAATAAAGCATCACTGGGAAGTTGTGGGTGGGACTCCTAAAAATAATCAATTTTTATCTGAAAGAATATTTATTAAAAAAATCATGGTGAAATAAATATTTGTAGAAAAAAAATTGTTCTTTACCACGGTTATATTTTTTAATCGCTTCCTTATTTGAACTTGTTCAAATTATTTAAATTTTTGTTGTAACTTTAGGGCATTGCTATTAATAATTGTTTTCCATATTTCTATTTTAAGTTTCCTACTCCCCTGATAATGTCTGGATAGGAAGAAGTGAGTAGGGAGGCTCCATCCATCCATCCATCCATCGTATCTCGCAGGATAGAACCAGATTAGGACGTCCCTAGTTCCTATTGTTGTCTAGTTGATTTGAATCTAGTTTTGTTTAACCAGACGTAAACCTTGTTCACTGCCAGTTTAAACATTTCTGGCTTAAATATAATAGGTCTAATTGATTTCCGACCGGGGTGCACTGGAAATCATCAGTTTAACAAAACTACTGGCATTCAGTGCTCAATTAACAAATTCTTATACGTTTGAAATGGTTAATAAACATCAATTACATCACCACCCACGCCTCACTACCCAGAACTTCTAAAAAACAACTATACAGTGTTATTTATCACTTAAAACACCCACCACATTTTTTTTGAACCAAATTATTTGAGCCATTTTTGAAAATTTTCAAATTTCTAAAAATCGGTCACTACTAAATAAACTTTCCCTAAAGATAGATCCAATGAAACAATCTAGTAACGTATGCTTTAAAGGCCCAAAAATAAATACAAGTCCAACTGGGCAAAGTTTTTTTAGTGGGTAAGATTTTTTCTTTATCACAAAAATATTCCCCTAAATAAGACTACATATTGCTTAGTCTCTATAACCATTGCCCAATAAAATCACCTCCCTTGGTAAATGGGTGCTTGTACAAAATGTTTACTATAACTACTTACTCGTCATGAAATGGTGAAAAATTAATTCATCTATGAAATAACAAATATTCAATCAGTCCAATTTTCATAGGAATACAGTTAGGCCTATATATAAGTACATACACTACCCATAAAAAACACACAGCGTGGCGGGCGGTGTCAATCTTCTTGTAACTATCGGTCCTACTTGACGCGGGCACTAGGAGCTTGAGGAGGTAGTAGGTATTCTTACCGGCTGAAACAGACGCTGGTTCATGCGCTCCTAGTCAAAACATTGGCGAACCCTCAACACCCTTCTTTCATCATTACATAAAATAAAATAAATAAAGTAGACACATATTTGATGATGCATGGGTGTAGGAAGAATTTAATTTAGGGGCGGGGGAAGGGTTCAAAATCGTACGTAATGACATGATGTTAAGACTTGCTATTAAATCATAAGAAAGAACAACATTGCTATCTATACACTATTGGTGGAACTTAATTTTTGTACGAGGGAAATTGGGGGAGACTTTTCACTCTACTCTACCAGTTAATGTTAGAAAATTGGGTGCTCCTAGGAACTATTTGTAGTGTGGTCCCCGTTTGGAGAATTGTCGGAAAATATACTCTTTTTAGTAAAGTGATACCCACCTAACATTCTTGAAATTTGGATACTCCTAGAGCTTATTTGGAGTAGTCCTACTTTGGCAAATTTTTACAAATTTTGATGCTTTTGAAAGCTCACCAGCATTTTTTTTTATAAATTAGATTCCATAGAATCTATTTGAAGTGGTTCCCACCATAATTCTTTTGAAATTTGGAATGCCCTAGAAGCTATTTAGAGTGTTCTTCACCTGATTTTTTTTAAAAATATACTTCTAAAAGTTATTTGAAGTGGTCTTGCACCAGCAAATTTTTTAAAATGGGATGCCCTTAGAAACTATTTGAACTGGTCCTCACCTAGATATTTAAAAAAATATAGATACCTTTATAAGCTATTGAAAGTGGTATTCCCCAAACACATTTTTCAAAATCGAATGCATTTAGAAGCTTATTAGAGCGGTCCTCGCTTTGACTTAAAAAAATAAATAAATATATATAGAAGCCATTTGGAGTGCTATTCGCCTGGAAATTTTTTAAAATTAAAAGCATCAATAAGCTATTTGGAGTTTGGTCCTTTTCTGGCAAAATTTTGAAAAAGTGAATATTTCTTTCTTTAAGTTATTTAAAGTTTGATACAAGGCACTTCATTTGAAAAAAACCAACTTAATCCACCCCTTCCCTACGGCCGTGTGATTTCATCACTACGATAAGATGTTCAATTGGAAAATATTATATATATTAGTATTATTATTATTAGTACCGCGTCTTACTACCCGTTCAGGTTATACGCTTATGTACTAACTACTCTAATGCTTTTAGGGATAAGGAAGATTATATTAAGAGGAACTTTACCCCAATTCGCATAGAGGGAGAGTGGAAAACCATTTTTGAAAAAAAATCTTAGTGTACACCGACCGAGATTCGAACCTCGGCAGTATAGTCTAACAAAAATAATATCCGGGTTCGAGTCCTGAAGATGATATTTGTTCGGGCTGTGGAGGTGTTGAACAAAACACCCACTCACACACTTTTTATTTATTTTTTGTTTTAAGGGACACTAGTTCCATTATTTAGTCCTAGGAGGCGTGTAAGAAGGGTTGAAGGGCTTTGTGAAAGGGTTAGGGTGGGGTTAACTTGGAGGTCGTACGATGACTTGTATTAATCAAAGTAACCAACAAACACAATGACAATAAAAAATGTAAAAAAGGGGAGGAGTCTAATGAAGAGTTGATTCTGTGGAAAGTGTTGTCCCTTTTATTTTTTTCCCCCCCGTTGTGCCCTTTCCCTGGAAATTGTAAACCCCCACCCACCCCCTCTTTTCCTGCACCCTCGTGTGAACAAAACTTGCAGGAAACAAATCCCGTCTTCTCAATTTATATAAACACAGGTGTGGGGAGGGGGGGGTTCCAAACAGGGTTCCAAACATCAAACAGAGGGCGAGAGTGTTGTGGTTTGGAACAGAGCGCCGGCCGGCCGGTCTATTATAATCCGTCTCGAACAAATAGTCCCGGGGACATTTCACCCCTCGGAGCACCCCCTAACCCCCACCCTTCTCTCGCACGGTTAAACCAGACCACCTACGAGCTTTTTTTTAGTTTCCGAGCCATTGTGTCTGTTAGGACACCCCCCCACGACACGACTGTTTCAGGCGGGCTCTGTCTTGACTTTCCACACCCGTGGCTCAGTGGATAGGAGATCTATCTTTGAGGGGAAGGAAGGGAGATATAACATGTCATGGTCGGTATTGGTTTTTTTTCTGTTTTTTTAATTTTTATGACAAGAAACTTGTGTATTTTTTACTAAAATGAATCCAGAATAAAAGTTTGCTCAATTTTTCTTCATGTGGCGATATCAACAGGTTGTTGAATATCTGTCAACATCATGGTGGCATTGGACACCCTCGACAGATATTCAACAATAATTGTTGATATCACTTTGGAAGCTCTCTTTCCCGTTCAACACCCCCCACCCCAAGCACCTATTGGGGCTGTACTCGTACATTAACAACTGCGCTAATTGAATAGGGATTAGGAAGGTAAAATCTTAGAGGAAATGTGTCCGAATTTGCTTTTAAGGAGAATGAAAAACTTAATTTCTTTAAATAACACCTTCAATACACCCGACCGGCATTCGAACCGTGATCTCCCAGTCGTCAGTTAAGTATTTTGCGAGAATGTTGCCTTAGACCATCCGACCACCGAAGCGGATCAATGGTTGTTGTTGTTGAGGTGGCATCCCTAGTGACGAAGGCTCTTGGTTCGATCTCTGACGCTGGAAACTAAAATGATCCAGTGCTGTACCAGGTCAAGTCGTGTTCAGACACACTAACCAGACGAAGGGAGGTATGCACGAGTGGCAACCAACGCCCGGGTTCACCCTTAGGGGTCCGCGGGCCACCTCCACGAATCAAGACCCTCGTTAATATTATTTAAATCTCCTCGGGGAGTGGGGCCTCTCCATCCCCCCGCGGACCACACATAGACCTGGAGCTCTGCCCTCTGAAAGGCCCCATTTAAATAAAGCGGACGAGACTACTAAGTATTAAAATTATTAATATTCTGAGAGGACGGGGGGTACACCTCTAGTGCAGTTTATACTCGTAGACATGTCTGGCCCGCCCTCCAGAGCAACAGATGTCCTCGGGGGGTGCTGGGGGTGAAACCCTCACTTTGATTGGTCCAGATAGTACCTGTTGAGGTTCTTAGACTCAGCCTCATGAGAACCAATAAATATATCGAATACCCAAAACCACCAAAACAATGTCAAGCCATTTGTAAGCGCAGTCAACCCCGACCCCCTCTTGTTGGGTCATAGTCACCCCTCGCAGGGAGGGAGGGGCGGGGATTAACAACAAGCCCCTTGGATATATACCACCCGCGGGGCACGGCGAGAACCGGGGCTTGGAGAGAGGACGGGAAACCACACAGTCCACGCAACAATAGCCTCTGACTAGAGTTCACTTGTTTCTCCGCGTCTTACCACACGTCCGGAGGGGTGGGGAGACAGACATCTTAGTCTGCATGTCCACGTTGGAGGTGATTGGTCACATTCCAATATTTATAACAAGGGCCTTCCTTATCTGATAGAGCTATACAACCTACTAGAACTACTTTAATGTGTTCGTACGTCAAGTCATATGAGGTGCTGCTGACCGAAACAAGATTGTTTCTCCCAGAACGGTGGTGTATAGATGACCTTGGGTCACGACAGTTGCAAAGGAAGAGTGACCAACCAACACATGTTCAGGAACACGAACAGTTCCCAGAGTAGTTCTGTGCAGATGTTAGGATAGTTCTTTGTGAGAGGTTCACATGTTGAGTGTTGGCGAGATTCTTTCCCCAAGGGCAGCTTTTTTACCCCCCTCCCCCTTTCCCACCCCGTTAAAAAGATCCTGTCTATAAAGGCATATTTTAAAAGGCAAAGAATGTTTGTAACAACAGCCCCCGGTCCAATGTCTCCAACACAGACACACACAGACACACCATCTTAATAAGACATAACTATAGCAGGTTCACTCAGAGAGCAACATGTCTTAAGGTCGATGATTGTTTGATTTTTGTCTCCTCGCCTTACTGCCCGTACAGGCTCTGCGCAGACGTACCCAAGACCCTATTGTGATAAGAAAGGTCGAATTTAATAGATGTGTACCCGCATTTGCATATAGTGAGATAATTTGGGGGAAAACCACCCTAGGTACGCCCAACCGTAGTTTGAACCCTGACCACCCTGTCATAGGTAGTCCATTCTATTGCGAGAGTGACGCCTTAGGTCATGCGGCCACCGCAGCGCGTGACGTGTAGTTATCGACTTGTTTAACAATTAAACGTGTAGGTTGGCGTCTTTATTTCAAAACGTTCTAAATTAATTAACTAGTGTTTTACTCACAAATGTATAATTACTCTTTATTTACTCTTTAGAGCCGGTTCTTGCTGTTCGCGTCAGACTGTCTGGTATAAAGGAACGGTCTTATAAGTGTAAAGTTTAATAAACTACACAAGTAGTTATTTAATAATAAATTACGGTCAGGGTATAGCCCGGCTGCCCTCATAGTGGACGGGGTATAGCCCGGCTGCACTCACAGTGGACGGGGTATAGCCCGGCTGCCCAGCATCTGGCAGGGAAGGTAGATGCTGCCCTCTAATCAGGGCGGCCGGTAAGTGGCGCGCGACCCAGTGTTATTATGACTGGTACACGCCACTGGTTCCGTCCACCTGTTGGTGGGCCCCAGGGCTCGGACCCTAGGGGCCCACCCAGCCGTTCCCCCTCCTCCTACTTGCCGTCGCGTATGGGAGCAAAAAGAAACAGATTCAAGAATCGCCCCCCGAGGGTTAGAATGTTTTCTTACAAGTTTAATTTCTCTTTCGAAATTAAATGAAATAATTAAATGTGATGGAAATAATTTACATGCAGTTAGTACCTCAACAGATTTTTAAAATTCACCTCTTTTATTCTTAACTGAACTGATATAAAAGTTCAAATTTTTATAAAAAAAACTGTGTACACTAAAAAAAAATAGAAACACCTAAATCATTTGAGATATAACCTTTTAAATATTTATTCAATAAAATGGTATTTGTTTTATTGGTTTTTAAAACTAGGAAATAATATCCAAGGAAAATTTAATATTGAATGCTTTTGTCTGCAACCCAAAATTGGCTAAAGTTAGGTACATGGGACACGGATGTTGTATATTATTTGGTGTTCTCATGGCACCATCTGGTGACCACAACATCTTTTACACTATTTGGTGTTCCGACGACACCAGCTTGTGGCCACAACATCTTGTACAATATTTGTTGTTCTAACGACACCAGCTTGTGGCCACAACATCTTGTACAATATTTGGTGTTCCAACGACACCAGCTTGTGGCCACAACATCTTGTACAATATTTGGTGTTCTAACGACACCAGCTTGTGGCCACAACATTTTGTTCTTTATCTTGTAGATCTAAAGCCTTATTTTCTGAAAATATTACTGAAAGACCTTTTTTCCTACCAAATTCCTACTAAAAACCAGAATTATGGTATGAAAAAAGGCCTTGAAATTGTTCTTCTTAAGAATATCGGGCCATACAATAAATCGTGTGCCTTGTACTGGGCTTGATGTTTAGTTTTTGTGTCCACGGGTGTACTTTGTGGAAGGTCTAAAGAGTGTATAATTAACTCGTCAATCCTTGCTCCAAGTCTCGTGTTCAGCTATTTCCAAGTCGAACGAATCATCTACATAATTGATCGTTGTTCACATAGGGCCTCCCCACAACACTCCTATTACTTTGTTCGTAGAGATGGCGGGTTCCACAGCACTAGTAGTTGACACACCCACTCCGAGAGAGCAGCTCGGTCGTTCCTGATATACAGTTTATAGTTCAATAGTTGAGTAGTTTATAGTTCAATAGTTGGTGAAGTCACAGCGAAGAACATGCTGAGCTTCGCTTCTTTTTATCACTTTTTCAATCCAGGGTTACAATACATTCTTGGCTTTTTTAGGATATACGATCCTTTTTTTTTTCTATCACCGCGTCTTACTACCCGTTCGATCTACATGCTTATGTAATAACTACGCTAATTATTTCAGAGATTAGGAAGGCTATATATATAAGAAATGTACCCGCATTTGTGTGGAGGGAGAGAGTGAAAAACCATTTTGGAAAAAAACCTCTCAGTACACCCTACCGAGCTTTGAATGCAGTCATCGGCAGTCTAGTATACTGAGAGATTAGCGCCTTAGACCATGCGGCCACTGAAGCGGGCTTATTTTCCTATTAAACTGTCTTCTTATAACCTTACCGATTACGTCCGATCAAAGTTGGAGGGAGAATGCCAGTAAAACCATTTAATAAATTCACCCTAAGCAGGGCTTGAGCGGGTACTCGAACCTCTGACCACCTCCAAAACCCAGACTAAGTTGGCTTGACACTTAGACTGCGTGCCCATCAATCGGGGTGATATTACTCCCTTTGAAAAAAAAACTGTTTATAATTTCCCGTCCGTCTCAAAATGTATGCTCAAGAGCATAACCTTCCTTTATCCTGGACTATCCGGGGGTTTTAGTGTCCGTAAGGCGGCCGGGAGATCCCCTGTAATTTGTTCTGAGGGGGGGTAGTGAGCCTCGGTAAGCTATTGAAAATAGTACATTACTAGGAAGGCCCCCCCCCCCCGGTGG